>JAPFSE010000356.1:0-20936 GCA_030777785.1 Beauveria caledonica | reverse complement strand
CCCCCCCCCCCCCCCATGTAGGGCGTTGCAAGACGTGGGATAACGCTCACGGAAAGTTGCCTAAGAGAGGTATGTGATTAGTACGGGCTACTATAGAGAGGCGGTCGGATAGGGGCGGGAGGTAAGAAACGTACCGACTTTGGAGGTCGCATCAGTCAAGCTATTTAGCGTACTGCTTTTGCCCGCAGAGGGCT
Source organism: Beauveria caledonica (assembly GCA_030777785.1). Taxonomy (NCBI): domain Eukaryota; kingdom Fungi; phylum Ascomycota; class Sordariomycetes; order Hypocreales; family Cordycipitaceae; genus Beauveria; species Beauveria caledonica. The sequence continues at coordinate 20,742 of JAPFSE010000356.1, read as the reverse complement.
TTCCCACGAGCCCAATGAGGGGATCGCGAGGCATGGCGGGGTATCTTTATGAGCGAATGAGAGAGCAAATATCGGCGAGCTGGGAGCCACAGGAATACACAGGGCAGTCCTGTTTCGTCTTCTGATTTGACATGTAAAACGTATTACCAATACCAGGTTTATGACGGCGCGTCGTAACGTCCTATATCAAGGTCGTTTGTCTATAAAAACGCATCCAAAAAAATTTACATGCCACTCTTTTAGAGTAGCTTTCTCGGCATGACGTACTATTTTTTGGTGGAGCATATGCGGAAGCTCCACCTGCCACCCCGAGGTTTGCGGCCGACATTGTTGCATTCACCACTGAATCGAATTGACAAAGGTTTAATCTAAGACAGCAGGTCTCACACGAAGACCGCGCCGCCGGGGTCATTGGTCATTCAGCATGCCTGCCGCTCCTCAACTGCCCATCGAGTCTCTGCCGGCCTGGGCCACCCTGCAGGATGTGAAGCTCCAACAGGTTGGCATGCGCCACGTCGACGGCAAAGGCTATGGACTTGTTGCCGGGAATGCAATGGATGCCTCGGGAAATGTGGATGATGCTCTCGAAATTATGAAAATTCCTGCTGAGCTTGTTTTGTCAAGAGAAGCTGTTGAGGAGTATGCCAAGGTGGATCAGCACTTCAAACAACTCATAGAGACCCTGGGGCGAAAGGTACGCAAGACTTTTGATTACATCGACTAAACCTGGACTGATGGTTCTGCATAGTCCACCAGACTCGAGATTATGCTCTATTTATTGGTGCACATAGTCTCGGCAAGGCATACCGGGGGGAGAATGGGGCGTTGTGTGTTAACACCATGGTGCGAATATATCAATTTTCTACCGAAGGATATTCCTGTCCCTACCTTGTGGTCAGAGCCTCACCAGCTACTTCTGAGGGGGACTTCGTTAGAGGTAGGGTACTTGATACTTGACTCGGATGAAATAGGCATCTATATCGCAGGACTGACACCTACCGCGCTACAGGATGCGCTGGAAGCAAAAACCGCCGCACTAGAAAGTGAATTCAATACGCTGCGAGATACTTCAGCAGGCCTACCCTTTTGGAATCGACTACTGTGGGAGGCGGACGGAGCAACGCTACCCGATTGGTTTCTCGTTGATGCTTGGTTCAGATCTAGATGCCTCGAGCTCCCTCAAGCTGGCCACGCCATGGTCCCTGTGCTCGACATGGTAAATCATTCCACAACGGATGCAACAGCCTACTACGAAGAAGAGGCGAGCGGTGACGTAACACTCCGGATCCGGCCGGGCGTCAGCGTTGCCGCGGGGGACGAGATCAACATCTCGTACGGCGACAGCAAGTCGGCGGCCGAGATGCTCTTCAGCTACGGCTTCCTCGACCCGGGCAGCAAGACGCGGCAGCTGACTCTGCGCCTGGAAAGCTTCCCGGACGACCCCCTCGCCATGGCAAAGCAGCGCGTGTTTGGTGGCGCTCCCATCGTCACGCTCCGCCAGACCGAGGGCGACGACACCACCAGCGGCAAGACGTGGAAAAGCGACTTCGCGTACCTAATGGTCCTGAATGAAGAAGACGGGCTCGACTTTCGCATCCTACAAGACGACGCAGGCGACAGACAGCTGAGAGTCTTCTGGCAAGAAGAGGATGTGACGGGGCGAGCGGACGACTTTGAGACGCTACTCCAAAATCACTCCCTGCACGCATTGTTCCAACTCAGGGCCGTGACTGTGATACAGGAATGCGCGGCGAACCAGCTGGAGAAGCTGGCAGCCGCCCCGAGTGGTGAACAGCTCGAGCCCTTGGTCGCAGCAGGCATCATTGTTCAGGAATACGTGGACATGGTCTCGACTCTCAAGGACATCGAACGGTCCGTACTCGAAGCCGTTGTGGAAAATTTAGAACGAGAGGTACGTGCGAACTCTATTCATTGTCTTCTGACTTGCCAATGCGAGCTACGGATGAAGACCCTTGCAGCCCTGCCTGAGATTGCCCTCTATACATGCATGCATGCACATCACTTTTTGGTTCTTGTTACGTTGGGACCCCTCACTGTTCAATGCTGTATCCTGCTGTACGGCAATTCCAAAACTAACGCGTGGGGAAAATGCCCCCATTGACATAGAAATCCCAGCTTGTTGCGCACGAAAGTGTGGTGGCGTATTTCGGGTCGATGGAAGATGGCCAAAACAAGTTAGCACAGGACGACTCAATCGCGCCAGCTAATGAAGAAGACGACTTCAGCTAGTTAGTGAGTCTTGAGTGACTTTGGCGATGCCAGCTTGCGATTACCGCATTTCTATTCGCGGACTTGGGGAAGATTCAACAATACTGCAACTGGCAAACGGTCGAAAACACGTCAGCAGAGATTTGCCCATGACCAACTCGCCTGAATCCCACCTAACTGGCTCGGCTACGCTCATTGCCAAAGGCAGACCGGACCAAGTGATGAGGCTTGCCGTGACAGACCAGGACTGCTGAAAAATCCCTTGATCCAATGGAGTTGAAAGTCAGTAGAATATAATCCAACATGGTCAGTAACCCACAATCCAAGCGTGCTGGATCCTACCCAAAGATCCGAGAGCCGCCATTATTGTTCTGAAAGGCTTCGTCTCGTTGTAGCCAGCTATCTCGGGGAGGAAACTCGTCGCCGGACTTGTGCTCGGAGGGGTTGCGTGTTAGGTGCATGTACCACCCGCACTCCACTCGCCCGCCTTTCGCTTGGAGCATCAGCAACATGACGGTACGGCCCACCCCCGGAATTCTCTCAGTGATAGTCACTACTTATAGTTTGGCAATTTATTGCTAGTCGTTTGCATTTGCGAAACTGCAGTGTGGCTGGCTTCTGGTGCTGCGCCAGCCAAGCATCTGGGCACCACTTTAACACTGTAGCGTTGGTTTCTGGCCACACGCCACAGTGGACAACAAAAGCCCGTACGCACGACGCTTGTCTAAATGAAGCCTGGGGGTCAGGGAAGTGCCCAGCCTGCCAGTTGTGGATTCCGTGGATTCCGGCAGTTTATCCCACCACAGTTGGCGACTTGTATTCATAATACGGTATCCGTACCCCGTACTTTGTACTTGGTAACGGTCAAGAGTCAATACCAGTTGCTCCATACTTTGTATGGGTCTTGCTGACCGGACCCGCACCAAATAACGCCGCCCAATCTTTCTTCATTCGGCTGGGGTAACGACAACTCTTCGACTTGTTCTTCCCCTTCTATATTATTACTCTCCACCACAGTCTGTGAAAAGACCTGTTGCTCTTGGACATGTTGAAGATTATTCCCGCTGTCGAATCCTGACTTGTGCCTAAACATCCTGCCCACGCTTCCGTCGCCATTTTCTAGTTGGACGCGCCGCTGTATGCGGTAACTACCTACTAGGTAGTTAGATAGTCACTTCCGCTTACCCGAGCCACACAACTCGCCCATTCTTAGTCAACGGCAACGGCAACGGCAGCCACGCTTGCACGCCTCGTCCGTCTCTCCGCTCACGGCAACAACCCAGAACCTGTTCCGAACAAACAGCCCAAACTGCGAAGAAACCGGCCAATACGAGGCCAATACGCATGAATATTTCCCCGCGGTGGTGCTGCACTAGAGACTGGAAACTTTGTCACCTCTGCAAAGCGAACACGCACGAAAAATATAACCTCTCGACCTGAGCGAGTCAGCGCCGCAACGCTTTCCCCAAAACGCCGACCGTTTGCGCAACATCGCCCAAGATGCCCGGCATCCTGCCCATGAAGGTGATCAAAGTTGGCACCAGCGCTCAGAGCCGCATTGCACAGGCTTGTGACCGCTGTCGCAGCAAAAAGATCCGATGCGATGGCGTCCGACCGACTTGCTCACAATGTGCTAATGTCGGCTTTGAATGCCGTACTAGCGACAAGCTTTCTCGTCGTGCTTTCCCTCGAGGCTATACAGAATCTCTCGAAGAGCGCGTGCGTGCTCTGGAAACCGAAGTTCGCGAGCTGAAAGATTTACTGGACGAAAAGGACGAGAAGATTGACATGCTCTCCGCCATGCACAAGGGCCAGCGCCGCCCCTCTGCGTCAACTGCGTCGCCATCACTTCACCACGACACAGGCGCAACCAGCAGTACCTCAAAAGATGTCATTTCTGACAAGAAAGACACATTTCGCGTCCAGGCATCACCACTGTTACTCGGCGTGGAGAATTCCGATGCCTACTTTATGGGCGCATCCAGCGGTCGCACATTCATTAGTAAGTTGTCTTTCGCTGACATTGTCCAAGTCTCCCTGCCGCCTTTTCTAGCAGTCGCCCACCTCAGTTCGCTGACCTTTTTCCTCTCCCGATAGCGGCCTTGAAGCGCAGGCTGCAAGAGAGCGGGAAACCGTGCAGCGAGTTCAACCCCGAGGCTTTTCTGCATGTGCAAGGCTGCCCACCACTCACGCCCAACCCACCCGAGGCATCTCTCAGAGTACCACCTCGTCTGTTTACCGACAGATGCGTAAACGTATACTTTCAGGAATGGGCTCCCTTGTTCCCCGTCCTTCACAAGCCTACATTTTTGCGCGTCTACGAGGAGTTCGTTGCCGATCCCGAAAAGGTCAAGTGCAACTACAAGGTGGCCCAGCTGCACCTCGTCTTCGGCCTTGCAGGTCTTTCATCCTCGGGTCCTGATCTGCATCAGCTGGCAGCATGTGAGAGACAGTGGGCCGCTGCTCTCGAGGTAATTCTGTTGGAAAATACCATGAGTGCTCTCCAGTGCCTTGTGCTTGCACTGCTCTACTGCTCTCTCACGGCCGACTATAGGCGCCTACAACATTACAAGTCCATCGCTGTCGGCTTAGCGTATCGCCTCGGTCTTCATCAGAGCCAGAAGCGGTTTTCTTTTGGTGCCCTGACACTCGAAACACGAAAGAAGGTTTTCTGGACACTATATACTGTCGATTGGTAGGCATCGCCAGCCATGCTCACTTTCGTTGGACACGACAACTAACCCTGTCATAGCTTCTCCGCCGCTACGTTGGGTCTTCCTAAGTTGCTGCGTGAAGACGACTTGCAGGTCGAATACCCCTCTGATGCAGATGACGAATATGTCACCGAAAAGGGCTTCCAGCCCACTCTTCCGGGTGAGCATACACGTTTATCCAGTGCTCTAGCCCTCTTCCGCGCAACCCGCATCTTGGCCAAAGTCCTCGAAAGGAACTATCCTTCCACTACCACATATGAACTTTCATTACAACAAATGACTGTTTTGGAGAGTGAGTTGGATGGCTGGTATGATGCGCTACCGGTACACCTAAGGTTGAGGTTTGCACAAGATAAGCCGTCCACTGATGTTACTGGAAGCCGGTCTCCTCTTTTGGTAAGCAGTCGACGAATGGCTAGCGCACCATCTCCCTCTGCTAACGCGTATAGGCCCTTGCGTACTACTTCATTCGCACCCTCATCTACCGGCCTGCCGTTGGCTCCGGGCTCGGCAACAAGTCGGCCCCGGCGCTCATGTCCGTCGCAGAATCCAGCAAGCACATGATTCAAATATCAGAGCTTTTGGAAGAGCGCAATCTGTCATTCTCTTTCTGTCTGAACAAGGGCGATTTACTCAGCATCAGCGCGCTGGCGCTACTGTACCAAGTTACCGACCTCAAAGCAGAAAGCAAGGTGGCTCGGGACAACCAGCGACTTGTCAACTCTGTGATCGGCACTGTTGAGCGGTTGCGCTCTCCCGGCTGCGTCGATCTTCGAAGAATCGCTAGCACGCTTGTCACTGTAGCTGGCTCATCACTACCATCGCCAGCGTCCGCTTCGGCTAGTCCGCGTCGCGGCTCAACCTCCAAGGTGCCCGCCGCAGAGCAGCCCACAAGACGAAAAGGTGCAAATGAGAAAAATCAGAAGCATCAGACACAGCCGCAGAATGTCGGCACCCAAGACACGTCAAGACGCACGACGATGCCGACAATGGCTTCACCCGACTCCGAGTTGGAAACAGCGCAGAGCCGCGGCTCTTTTGATAGTGCCCAGTCTGAAGGGTTCGGCCAGTCACAGGACTATCTATGCATGTCGCAAATGCCGACAGGTAGCCAAAATACAAACTCTCTCCTAACGATGCGACCGAATCTCGACTACCTCTCTCTTAATACGACGCCCAATGGATCCAGATCGCAGTCACCAGGTTCCAAGCAGCAATTGCCTCTTGACCGTCAGGCGCAAGTTCATCTGGCGAATATGATGAGCAACACTCAGTTCTCGAACAAGGTTGCAGGCGTCAGTAATAACGAGTGGGAGGCTTTATTAGGGTCTATGGAAGGCGGTATGGGCAATGTTTACAATGCCATTTACGGAGGCGCAACGCTGGAAAACGAGCCTGCGGTGGCAAGCAAGACCAGTGACTGGTCACCTGACTCGTGGGATCTGAGCAGCTTCAGCCTCGGTGACTTTACCGCGTCAGAAGCGCCGCAGAGCGTGCTGAGCTTGAGTGACGAGAGCCTGAGCTCGGGCGAGGAAGTCTCACCACCCGCCATGGGCCAAATGGGAGGAAGCTACCAAAAGCAGCTGCAAGCTGCCGCTGGCCGCGAGACATTTAATATGGATACGCTTGATGGTTATTTGATTTGATTTTCACATGTCATTGGTGGGGCTGATGATGAGCTTTGCTTTCTATGGCGGCGGCGTATATGGACGGAGCGACTGCCGGAATTTTTACCTGGGTATGGTTGTTGGAGTTTATGGAAATTTTGCCCTCATTTTCCCGATTATTCTTTTATACCTAAGATGATTGATCATTTCTCGCTGCATGTTGCGCGCAACGTGAATGCCTTGGTGCTACAAGGTCAACAATTTCAGGACAACCGCTGCGACTGGTCTGCTCGGTCTGTAGAACCTTTCCATCAAGGCGGCTTTATAACATGACTTGGAGTAGAAACCTTTCCATGTCACTGATTCTAAACTGCCCTGTTGCCGTCTCATAGTTGATTTGACGCTTGTACTGGTCATCATCTTGCATCGGCATCGCCGTAACAGAGTCGGACTTTGGTGGGGTCGCGGTAGAGCCGGACACTCGGTACTGCGCTATCTCCGGGAGGCGATCAACGAAGACCAGGCATATACACTTGGCCATCGTACGTCGATGAATCTTTCTTGAGCGTTTTTGACCATTATCTGCATGAGAAAAAACACGACAATTCAAATGGATTCCGCTTCGTTATTTGACGAGCTTCCCGATGGTACGTCCCCCCCCTATGCTGAACCTCGGCCAACGGAGTGCCGTTGTCGAATCCGAGATAGTTCTTGGTTCATGGCGGCTTTGGAGCTGCCAAATAAGGAGGAAGAAAGGAAATCAAGATAAAAGACGGCTGATTGAGTATGCCAGCGCCATTTGCTGCCGCCATCCCCTCAGCCAGGGACCCAACCCGTCTCCTCCCACAGACGGTCGCGCACCGCGGGTACAAGGCACTCTGGCCGGAGAACAGCCTCGAGGGCATGCGCGCGGCGGTGCAGGCCGGCGCCCACGGCATCGAGACGGACGTGCACCTGACCAGGGACGGCGTCGTCGTCATGTCGCACGTACGTGTTTTTTTTTTTTTTTTTTTGCTTCCCTTGTCGTGTCCTGAAGCGCGCCGTCGCTGACCGAAACAGGACGCCTCACTGAAACGCTGCTTTGGCGTAGGGAAAAAGATTGCGGATTGTGATTGGGAGTACATTTCGACGCTGAGAAGCGTGAGACGGCCGCATGTCGGGATGCCGCGATTGAGCGACGTGTTGGGACTGCTTACCGAGGAGGGCATGCAAAAGACGTGGTGTGTGCTTGATATCAAGGTATAGTACAGTACACCTGTGTTTTATACCTGTTCCTTTTTAGAGAAACACGGCTAACTGTTGATAGATTGACGACGAGGCGGACCAGCTTCTCTCCAGCATGAGAAACGTGTTTACGACTACCAAAGGCCCTGTACCCTGGGAACACCGCATCCTCCTTGGCTGCTGGAACGTACGTGCGCCATCTCCCCCCCCTCCATATCGCAACCGTTGGTTTTCAGACCCAAGAGCTCGCTGACAACGCAACCCAGGCTACGTACATGACTGCCGCCCGGCGCATCCTGCCCGAGTTTCCCCTCTCCCACATTTCCTGGTCGCGGTCCTACTCGGCGCACTTTGGCGCCGCCATGCCGAACCTCGGCTACAGCCTGCACTTTGCCACGCTCTCTGGCATCCTGGGGCGGCGCTTCCTGGCGCGGGCGCGGCACCACCGCATCGGGGGCGCGGCCCCCATCATGACGTGGACCGTCAACCAAGACAACTGGATGCGCTGGCTGCTGGACCGCAACCTCGTCGTGCAGGATCGCGGCGTGCCGCCGGCGGCGGCGTGTCGGCGGGTGCTGGACGTGGTGATTACGGACGATCCGAGGCAGTTTCGGGCGGCGTGCGCGCGGTGGGAGGACGAGCTCGACGGGACGAGGCCGAGGAGGCCGAGGCTGGGGTTGCTGAGCCGGGTGCGGAGCGGCTGGGGCGAGGGGCTGGAGGCGGCCAAGCTTACGCTGCTGTGGGTGGTGTTGCAGGTCGTCACGAGGTTTTCGACACGGTTGGATACGCTGCCGGATGTGATGAAGCGCAAGGTTCAGTAGGAACTTGTTGGGGGCCCTCGCGTGCCAGCGACACTAGACGATGGGGATAGACGATAGATTTTCTTGCTTTTGCGCAATATCACGAACTGGCACGAATGATAAAATTGGTGGTGTGGTATGACGACCTCGTTCGAGGTGATTGATGCTATGTTTATGCCGGGCCCGCGTGGAAGAGATAACCGAGACTATCCCAGAAACAAGCATCACTACAAGACGGCGAAAGGTAACCCAACCGTCGTCAGTTGAAGCGATGGCGGTGGATGGCCCTAGTGCGAGAAATGACCATCGGAGAGTATGATACTATCTTGATGAAACCACCATTTGACGCATGGAAAAAAAAATAAATGGGACACCCTACCTTGGTTTCTGTGACAGCCTGTGAACGGTCGGCTTGCGTATGACCACGGACAGAACTTGCCAATCCATGAGCCTATACTCAAAAGTGATGGAACCCCGTGAGTAATGTCGGCGTGTTGGCTCAAAAGTCTCTCCAAACTTGTCTGTCCAACTCTCGGATGGGAACAGATGGCTGGGGCGTTGGCGCCACATCATCTGCGAGCTTTCGTCCTCTTACGGTGCAAAAGTTGGATGTACACGTTCCCATTCATCGTGGCACATGTGCCGGACGAGATCACCACGGTGTTCCTGTCTGCTCTTCTGGCCACGGAAAGCCTACGGACCCCCCCCCCCCCGGTATACCTGGAGCTACAGGTTGTCACATTGGCTTTCTTCTTGAGAGCAACATTCTGGGCTCCAAGACCCAGACCCCAGATTGGCAACACGTTGCCTTTTGTTCTGCATCAGATATTTGGGCCTCTCGGACCTAGAGCTCCTACTAGACCAAATGTCCCCCTAGTCACTTTTTGAAATATTGCATCATCTTGTGGAACTGATGTATCTATGTGGCGCCGAAATCAATGATATGACGACCGAGGACGACTGATCTTTCGATTTGGCAGGGACACCGAGCAACAACGCAAGCCGAGTTGAAGTCTGTCTACCTTTGCTATCAGACCGCGACGAGAAAGTGCCGAATGCACTGCGGCTTTCAGCCACGGAACGATTGAGATAATCTGAAAGGACAGTGCTGTACGTTGTGCCGCACCGACGACATCCCTTCCGAGTCCTGACTTCGAGGCACGACGCGAGTGTCGCAGTACTTGGAGGAGGCTCGCTGGTATTGAAGCGCAAGGGACAAGAGGCGAGCCGTGGTTGCCCCCCCCTCCCTTCCCTCCCGAGAACGCCATTTTGCCTTTCTTTCAGCAGGCCAGAGGTCGAAAGCAGGTTGACTGAGCATTTGCTACAGGCAGTGGAAGATGTGCCACGAAATAGACGGTATCCAGCAAACTGCGCATGCTGCTCCAATTGCTAGAGAAAGAATGATAATGTATAATAAATCATATAAATACAACGTCCTGTAGGGGACCCAAAAATGTTTTCATTTTTTGCTTCCTTTGTTCCCCATTGCTTTACTCCGCTCCCGCTCAAAACTACCTTGTCTTGTTTAAATATCGATATCAATGTCTAGATCCAGCGATCCAATCACGTCGTCATCCATCAGCGGCTTGTGGATCGTCGGCAGGCCCTTGCTGTCCGCCTGGCTCTTGTCCTGCAGCTTGGCCAGATGTGGCAGCAGCGCCGACTGCGATGATTTGGTCGCAGCCGCCGACGCCGCTGCCGCCGCCGCTGGCATCCCGTTCGCCGTGGCCGCTGCCACCGCGGCGGGGGTGCTGGCGCCGCTCGCCGGCTTGCCGTCGGCCGTTTCGTGGATGTCATGGACAAACTTGGCCTTTGTGCGGAGACGCCGCGAGGGGTCCTCGGCGACAATCTCGCCGCGGCTGAGCGATAGCTCAATCTCGCGGGCCTTTGCCTTTTCGCGCAGCTGCGCCTTGCGCACGGCCTCTTGGTTCATGCGCCGGTTCTCCTTGTTGCGCGCCGCCAGGCGGTCCTGCTCCGACGAGATTGGGGGGGTGCCGCCGCCAGTCTCGTACAATGACGCCTTGGTCGGGCCGAGGCTGGTTTTAAAGGCGAGCCGCTGCGCGCCGAGTTTGTCGAGCTCGTCCTGCAGCTCCTGCATGCGCTCGGCGTCGCCGGCGACGGTGGCTTCCTCGAGGAGGCGGGCGACGCGCGAGCGCTCGGCGGGGTCGAAGCGCTTGCGCAGCTCGTTGCGGCGGGCGAGGCGCGCCTTGATCTCCTCGTTGGTCCAGTTGTGTGTAAGGAGGTTGTTGATGTGGTCGATTTTGTTGTTCAGCACCGACTTGAGCGGCGTCTTGACGTTTTCGTTGTGGCATGTTACTTGGTAGCGGTTCAATTCGTTCTGCGGGCGTGTTAAGACGAGATGAATGGCCTCGGCATCTTGCGCAATCATACCTCTGTAAATCTGCCACTGGAGGCGGCAATGAAGGGAAATTCCTTAATGGCCTTACCGTGCGCCACCTTGACATATTGGTCCGTTACAAACGTGCCGTTGGGACCACTCAGAGCATACGGTCTGCCGTTGGTGAACCCTGCACCTTGTTAGCGTCCAAACTCTCAATGGAAAATGACTGCACCGCGCATACCCTTTATAATGGCCATTCTGTATTGCTCGACGCCCGTGTCAGGATGGGGCCCTAGAGCGATACGAATGAAGCAGCCGGTAATGGCAGCCTCAAAGCCCGGCGTGAAGCAGACCTGCGCAAACTCGTTGCGTCCCAGGCGCACCCTCTCAAAGTCCCGCAGCTCCGGCTTCGGCTCGTCCTTTTTCTCATCCAGTTTTTCGGGTGTGCGGGAACCGCGTCTGTAGTCGTCCTCGCTCGCCTCATCGTCTGATTCCCGTCGCGGCGAGTACGCGTCGCGGCGCCGCTCGTGGTCCTCCCTGCGTTTCTGCCTGTCGGCTCTGGCCCGACGGAGCGCATCCATGGCCGTGCCGCCGGTGCGCCGCGACGGCTTGCCGCGACGGTCCTCATCGTCGTCCTCGAGGTCGGCGCTGTCGGCGCTACGCTTCTTTTTCGCCTTGCGCTCATCGTTCTGCGTGTCCGTGACCATCTGGCGCAGCAGGCGGTTCTGTCGCAGTCGCTCGATCTCGTTGGCGCGGTCGGCCAGAATCTGCTCCCGCTCCAGTTCGGGCATGGCCAGAATCTCTGCCTTTTCCGACTCGCTTCGAAACTTGCCGTCGACGGGGTACTTTTCTTCATCGTTGCCGCCTCCGCTAGGCCCTCGGGTCTTTGATTGCTCGTCGTCCGAGTCTGATTCATCCATGGGCGCCGAGTTTAGAGAGTCGGGGGAGCCGGGCCCGGAGTAGCTGTTCCGCGCACGTCAGCATCGCTCATCATCTCGCGGGGCTCGTATCGCATTCGACGATGCGATACATGTAGCCTGTCAAAGAGTCTGGGCACTCACGCTTCGCCTTCCTCCTCTGAGCCACCATCCGCTGGACGCCTAGACTTTTTCGCCTTGGAGCCTCTATCTGCTGGCGACGCAGAGCGTCTGCGGTCAACGACGGATCCCTCCGAGTCGGAGTCGCCGCCAGCAAGATCAAAGAGGTCAGCCTCAAAATCAGCCATTGTATGTGCCGGTCACGCGCTGGGCTATTTCCCGTGGTAGGAAGCCGGCTTCGTTGTGAGGAAATGGGGGTTGTGTGCTTGTGGTTTGTAGCGTCGTTGTGCGGGATGCGCTGCTGCCAACTCCTGTCGTTCAGTATTAAGAATTCAATGTACAATAGATTGAAAGAAGAAAAGGACCGATTCCAGGGGACAGAGAAGGACAGAAAGAAAGAAAGGGAATGAAAAGGGTGAAGATTTCAGGGCCAGGGGAGAGAAAAGAGACCTGCTTTTCAGGTGATTGAACAGGCAGGCCAGTGGCAGCACAGCGTTGTGCACGTCCGACTTTCACGGCGCGACAAAAAGGGCACAACCTACTCCGTATTTAGGCGTATTTAGGTAGTTTGTAGCACCGCTTTTGCGCCACCGATACTGTGCCACAAGAGGGGAATTCGGCAAAAGTATTTATCCGGCTCACCGCGCAGCCAACCCGTAAGCCATGTCGGTACTTAAATAAACCCACTGTAATTACAGAGAGCAAGCAGCTGCTGGGCCCCGCTGTGCTACCGTGAATCGGTAGGTAGTGGCATATCAGGCCATTCCATGACTTCACTTTCATCGACCTCTTACGTCCAAAACCAAACGTCGCTGCCCATTGGCACTCACAACCGCCATCATGTCCGGCGTACCTCGCCTGTCCAGGCCATTGCGCCATCTCTGCACCTGCCCGTCATCTCTCCGCTCCTTTACCACCGCCTCCGCCCGCCTCGCCACCACTTCCACCACTTCCACCACCGCCTCCTCGCCCTCGCCCCCGCGGCCTCTCAAACCGCTCACCCAAGAGCAGCGCGACTTTCTCTCCTCGGCGCTGCGCGTCAACCAGGCCGGCGAGCTCGCCGCCACGCTCATCTACACTTCGCAGACGCCGCCCCTCGTCCGCGCGCACCCGCACCTGCGCCCGCTCCTGCGGCACATGTACGACCAGGAGGCCGCGCACCTCGCCACCTTCAACGCGCTGCTGTACAAGCACCGCGTGCGCCCGACGGCGCTGTACCCGCTGTGGTCGGGCATGGCGAGCGGCCTCGGCTGGGCCACGGCCGTGCTCGGCCGCGAGGCCGCCATGGCGTGCACCGAGGCCGTCGAGACCGAGATTGGCGGCCACTACAACGAGCAGATCCGCACCCTGCTGGAAATGGTCGCCGCCTGGGAGGCCGAGGGCTACGGGGTCGGCGAGGAGTTTCGGGAGCTCATCGCCACGCTCCGCCGCATCCGCGACGAGGAGCTCGAGCACCTGGACCACGCCGTCGAGCACGATGCGAAAAAGGCGGATCCGCACTGGCTCCTCACCGGTGTCATTCGCGCGGGCTGTCGAGGCGCCATCTGGGTCAGCGAGAGAGTTTGAAACCCCGAGGCATGCAGGCATGCAGAGGCATGCAGATCATGTGTACAATAGACCAAGTAGCATCGCATGCGGGAGAGCGGCCGAAATATCTCATGTAAATAATTCTTCCTGTCTAGGATAAGGCGTACGCTATATAATTGTACCATTATGTATCCGCAACTTTGTCTTGCGCATTCTATTATAATTGCTATGCTTTTTTATTTGGAACAAAGGAAAAAGAAAATGTATTCCACTGCATCTTGGCAAAAAGCCGAACAACGCCACGCAATGCCAAGAAAAAACAAATCAAAGCTAAAGAATGCAGTCCAGTCTGTGTGTGTAACAAGAATAGCAAATGTCTGTATCGCGGATGCCATCAGTCGCCGACGTTGGCTGGCGTTTTTAGTTACTGCCATCGGTTAGCATCTTTCATCACCACTGATACTTTCGTCATTGACCTACTAAATTGCGAGCGGTGCAACGCCGTCCACTTGGTAGCCCCAGTTGCCGTTGTGCTCCTCGGTAATGAGCCAGTCATAGGGAAACTCGACGAGGTTACCCTGAATCATCCTCAAAAGACCCTCGCCCTCGGTGCGAGATGGCATGTCTTCCGTGTTGGACCAGCGGCGGCTACCCCTAGTAGTCGCGCGGCGTCGCCTCTTAACTGAGCCAAACTGGGCCTGCGCCGCTGTGGTGGTGGTATCCCTAGTGGGCGGCTTCTCAATGTTGGCAAATGTCGTCGTCTTACGTTCGAGCGTCTCAGTGTTTGTGGGTTGCTTCTCGACATCAGCACTCATTTCGCGCTCTTCCTCCGCCGCTGACGCCGCCTTTTCGTCAGAATCTTCTTCTCGTTTCTCGCCCGTGATGTCGGGGTTGGTGTGCTGCTCGTTGAGATTCGCGGCCAGCTTCTCGGCATCCTCCCCATTGAGCCTCGCCAGTGCTTCCAGGTCCGGGACAGAGATACCAATCGCACCGCTGCTTGCCATACGTCTGAGGTTGCCTCCGGCTTCACTCGTGCCGTCTGGTTCTTCCGAAGTGGACCGGCCTTCCATGCTCTCCTGAAACTTCTTGCTGTAGGCCACGAAATCTCGATACTCGCTCCATGTCTTGACTTCGGAATCCGGCATGCATCTGAATACCTTGCGATAGAGCTTAGTGTTGTTTTGAGCAACCTTGTTCCAGATGTCATCAATGAATTCTGGCGCAATGGGATCAGTCATGCAGTCCTTTGTAATCGTCGCCTGTTTGATTTCTGTAGCCATGTAACGGAACGTGCCTAGGCCGTCTCCAGGGTTGTCGTCTTCACCAGTTTTAGGGAGCGTAGGTAGCTGGGCAGGTCGCAGCTCGTCCAACTCAGCACTCTCGTCAAGTGGCGGCAGAGGTGGAAGCTTCTTGCTCTCAACTCCTGACTCTTGCGATCTGCTCTCGGACTCCTGCAGATCCTTATGCTGAGGCTCTTCTAGCGTGCCTTTACCCATGGAATCGACGCTGCTGACTAGGAATTCGCGACCGTCTATGATGACAGAATCTCTGCCTCCGTCAATGCCGGATAGCTCGGCAGCCTTCCACTGGTCAGGGCCGTGGCCGGCAACGTCTTGATTGTGGCGGTCAACCTGAAAGGCGGCGTTGCTTTCCCTCTTTTTACCCTTGTCTTTTCGGTTGCTCTCGTCGTCCAACGGCGATGCGTCGGGGTCCACGGCCTTGGCCATGTCGATGTCAAGGTCACTGTTGAAGCTTCGCGGGCGATGCATTCCCGCAGGCGCTGGCTTACTAGATTCGCCGTTGGGGGCGCCGATCAAGGAACCCGATTTCTCGTCATAGATATTATCCATCTGTTCCTCATACCCCTCGAGATCCGGGTCATCTTCGCGCTCTTCTTCCTGAATTGCATCGACGTCGAGACCGAGGTGCTCCCGCATCAATCTCATGCGCAAAGTATGCGCGAATCTACCAACTTGGTACGGCTTGCCACCCATGGTGGACCAAATCATGTCGGTATCGCGGACGATTACGGCGACTTCCGAATCACGATGGCCAACCATGGAGCGTTCATTGATGTTTGCGGAGCCAATGAGAGCCACACGGTCATCCACGATGATTGTCTTGGCATGAATGTACAACTGCTCCGTCACCAGAGCGTCGGTACTCATAATACCCCACTGGCGAAGAGAAAAGAAGTCAATGTATTCCTGTGGGTCGATTCCTGCGGCGCGAAGGCGACCGAAGATGGAATTCTCGCCTCGGCAAATACTCTGCAGTTGGCACATGATGATCAGGCGCACACTGGTGCCTTCTTGCTCATCAACAGTATTTTGGAAGCCCGGCATCAGCGGAATAAGGATGATGCAACGCCAGCTCTCTCCATTTTCGTGTGCTCGAACGATTCTGTGCACAAGCGCATCACCGATCCGATTGACGATGCGTGTGTTATACACTTCGGTGCTGGAGATGAAGAACTGATTCTCAATGTAGACAAGATGCTCCGAATCCTCAATCATCTTGATGTAGGCAGTTTGGATGCTGTGCTCTGTTTCTTCCAGTCCGAGCGACCACGTACTGGCAGATCTCAGAACTTGAACCTCGCAGGTACCAGTCAAACCCAGCGCCTCGAGCTCCTCAAAATTAGCCTCCGGGGGCGGCAGTAGGAACGGCAAGGGTCTGGTAGACTTGCGGCCACGGCGAAGATAGTTCCATCGTTGGATGAAATGGCGGGTCAGATCGCGAGCAGGCTGGCCAACGACCTGCATGCCAATGTCGTGCCATGGCATGCGTGGGACCTTGGAACGGTCGTACATTTCCTCGTATGGTTCGGCCAGACGGAAAAAGTCTTGCACGCGTGGGTTTGAGTAATCCTTTCCGGGGAAGAGCTGGCAGTGCTCTGCATCCCTTGGCACGTCAGACGACTCGAAACCAGTCGCCTTGTCGTCAACGATGGGATGCTGTGGGCAATCCCATCTGCCAAAACAAAGATCCACGCCACCAGTAAAGGCAACATCGTGGTCAACAACGCAAATTTTTTCGTGATGAGCAAAAAAGAACTGATTCTTCTTAAACTGGTTGGGCGATCGCTGAACAAAAATGTTGGGGTGCAAATTCAGCAGCGAAAACTTGGTATACTCGGAATCGATGGGGACGGCCGCTTCAACGTTTCGATAGATGATGATAAAAATCTTGACTCCTTCACGAGCCTTCTTCTGCAAGAGGCGATCAAGACGCCACTTTTGACTAATTGCAGCCGGTCGCCTCATGTACAGTTCAGGACTCAGCCACCAATCATGAATGTAGATGACATCCTTGGCCATGTTAATGGCGCGAGAGACATTCCACATGTAGTCGCGCCCGTCAACCAGCCACTGCGCGAATACGCCTTGGCGGACTGGAGCGAAGCTGTCGAATCGTTTCTTCTTGGACCACGGGGTTCGTAGTAGCATTTCAGTGATGGACTCGTGAAACTGCTTGTTGATGGAGTGGAAGCGAGTAAATAGGCGGATTTTGCGCTCCGAGGTTCGTAGAGTCAGAGTATGCTTTGATGGAGAAGGTTCCGCTGTTGGATCATCGTTTTTCTTCTTTTTAAAGGCGATCTGCTTGATCGCGCTCCTTTTTGAGGCGATGCTGAAGCTGGAATCAACGAGATAGACGTCATAAATGTTCATGTTCTCGGGGGAATCGACGCAGACAATGTAGCTCGATCTGACGAGAAACCACTTGCGACTGTGGCGGGCAATCACTTTGGCAGGCGTTAGCACACGCCGAAAGTCGAGTCCCTTAGCAGACTGAATGTGCAGAAAGCCTTCCTTGCCGTGATAGCTCCCCTCTGCAGCAAGACGTACACCGAGCGCAGAGAGCTCAAGAAATTTACAGAGACGGTTACTATCGGCCCTGAACATGAGCCAGCGGACCAGCTCGGAGAGATACTTTTCCAATATTCGTCGCTGCCTTTCAAAGTAGCGCTCACGAATGGGTTCGGGGCCGCCATCGCTTGGGCCCTCACCATTGTCGGTAAGCCCAGTCGAGCGGCGTCTCATGCCAAGCATGTTGACGCGAGACCTTTTGCGGCGAGGATGCCAGTTGCCGCCGCCGTCACTAGCTGTAGCTTCGGCAGCGTCGCCAGCGGTAACCTCGCCGCCTTGTCTCGCATGGTGATCTCTGTCGCTAGCTGCGTCCTCGCCCGCATCACTGCTATCCCTTCTGCTACCGCGAGCAGCTCGCAGATAGGGAAAAGCGGAATAAGGAAAATGGGGTTGCTTGGGGCGCGCAGCCAGCTGGACCTGACCCGGCAAGTACATGTCGTTGTTCAGCTTGAACTTGTAGCGGAAATGGAGATTGTAAATATCCCTGACACTGCGAACAACCGTCCAGACCATTCTACTGGAGCCACTGCCGTACTCTAGCTGGATGGTAAAGTCCCAATGGCGATCACTGTCCTCGCCCTCGTCCGGGGCGCTGTCGGTAATTTTCAGCTTCAGCTGCTCCAGCAGAACGGGGATCCTCTTATTTCCATGTTCGTCTCGCTGGATCATACTGGCAAACATGAGCACAGCGGGAGCGCCAGCTCTCAGCTCGGCCATCAGCTCGGTGGATTTGTAGTAATCAATGCGATCATCTTTTCTCTGACGTAAGGATCTCAGAGTACTTTTGACTTGTCTCCATTTTTGGGCGCCAAAATTTGACGCACGTTCCGAGTGGAAGAATGGCCTCCGTTGAATGATGGCATCGCCGTCAGAGACTCCGCCGCCTCCGAAAACAGTACTGCGACGAGCGTGACCATGACGACGGCCGACAACGGCAGAGCTCTCCAGCGCTTCAATGTCGGTCTCAGCTTGCGCGGTACCGGGATGCATCCAAGAATGGCCACGCCTGAATGGACGTCGCTTGGGCGGCTGAGGAGTTTCACCTTCGGAGAGGACATGGTTATGTATGGACGTGTCTGGCATGCTCGCGCGGCGTCTCAGGAATCTGTGGCCAAACGCATCACCGTCGTTGGGAAAGCGAAAAGGCGAACCAGGGACCGATCCATCACCCATGACGAATCGGCGCATCCTGCGCTTCTTCTTCTTCTTGTTGGGATACCCGGCGGGCTGTGCATCATCTGCTTCCTCTTCCACGTCGGCATCAGCCTCGCCGTCCATATCCGCGTCAGTCTCTCCCTCTTCCTCGGGTAAAGTATCAGGCCATCTGCCAGGAAAACGAGTAGCCGTGGGAGAGGCTGCACCGGCCGGCATATTTTCTGGGTCGAACGAATGTGCTTTTGGAGACTGAAGCGAGCCAGGAGTGAGTGACTTGAGTTTCGACATGAGGGAGGCGCCTCTGGATTTAACACCGTCAGGATTTTCGGTAGAATTGTGTCGCGAGTGCGATGGTTGGAAGTCTGGAGGATCGAAGCGAGCAAATTGAACGCGGGTGCTGGGCGTGCTAGGAGTGTCTGGAGAGCCTCGACCGCCAGGCACTCCGAAGAATTCGGCAGTATTTAACTCAGTGGCTTTCGGAGGGATCAAGCTAGCAGATAGACTCGAGGGCCGAGTGGATGGCGCAGCGGGCGGTTCCTTTTGTTGGTTGTCTACATTGTCGCCGGATGCCACTCCATCCAGAGTCCGCCTAGGAGCCGCGGCGGCAAGCGCCCCTCCAACGACGGGTGGCTTGAAGGGGTCATCGTTTGTCGGCGATTTCTGTGGCGAGCGGGACAATGGTGATACTGAATCATCGCGAGCCATATTTGTCCGTCGATGTGCGGCTATCGCACACGGGGTTCGAGGAGTGTCGTTGGGCTCGCGGATTGTAGTGCTTTTGATGCAGTTGTCAACCAGGAGAAGCGTGAAACGAAAGCCAAACGAAGAACGCACGAGTCGTAGGTCTCGCTCGTAGAAAAGTGTCCTGATACAGCGATGCCGATCGGAAGGCGACAGCGGGTGCTCGGTGGCAGCCAGGGACTTCGGATGGCCGCCGCTGTGCAACTACCGACAGCTCCGATGTTGTATAGGTGACTGCTTGTTGAAGGACATGTGATGCGTTGAGCGAGGCGGCCAGAAAGCAATGTAATGAGGCCACTGATACACGTGCGTAGGAGCTAGACGTTAGGCGAGTTGGTCGAGGTATTTTGTACCGTAGCGAGTAGCTGTAGCGGGATTGGGCAGCAGATGGGACAAATGACCCTGAAAGTTGGGGTGCGGTTGCGATGGACCAAAGCCCGACCAAGACCGTGGAGACCATGGTAGCCAAGGTGGCTGTAATTAATAAGTTATCCAAGGCGTCCAAAGGGGGTGTGGCGTCGGAGTGGCTAGTGAGTGGTCTGGCGGCGCTACATGACTGAGGACGGCTCCAATTGGGCATGTTTTCAGATGGCACTTGTCTTGTGTGTTTTCTTGAACAACTTTATTTCAATGTACCGACTAGATAACATGTCCTGATTGTCTGCACCCCTGATGACATGGGGTAAACTGCATGTCAAAATAAACATTTTCGGCTGACAGGAGCATGCATGCCACTCCAGCCAGTGCAGCCGGTGCAGCCAGTGCAGCCACTGGCGTAAAGAACTGATCATAGACAAGACGTCAGCAGTCGCGTATAAAATGACAACCTGGAGAAATACAAAGACTTGTCGTAAACGAGATATAAGAATGAGTCACTAGCTAACTTTGACTCGACGCCGTGTCGCCCTTGGTCCCAGTTGGCTCGGGCCGCGTGGCCTGATGGCGCTCATGGCTCAAATCGACTGGCTGGCACCGTCTCCTTATGGTCGCTCGGAAAATAAAGTTGAAAAAATTCAAGTAATTATTATAATCAAAATTCGGAGGAGTGCCCGACCAATAGGTGCTGCTACCTCGTTTCAGCCATATCGTCATGCCCATCACAAGGCTGCAGCTAGGTAGTACTGGACTGTACACCTGCAGCTTGGCTCAGATGAGACGGCTGAAACACTGTGAGCCTGACGGCATCTGATAAGCACCAGACACCGATTTATGCCTTGATAGTAAGTTACTTAGGTAGATAGCACAGACTGGCAGCATCTCGGCAGAGTGCACCAGGTCGAGGACAGCTTCTTCGCCCCCAACCTCAACGACTGCCGTGGCCTTGCATCATGGAGCACATATACGAACACGATCGCGGCATGGCATCACTTTGCATCCCGAGGCCTCATACGACTACCAGCATATCGTGGATTTCCGCACGTAGGCTCCATCGCGAAAATGGGGGCGCCGCCGCGGGACGCGCGCCGGGACCCTCCCTAATAAGTGCCCCCAATGACCC
>JAPFSE010000354.1:0-10605 GCA_030777785.1 Beauveria caledonica | reverse complement strand
ACCTCGTCATGCGGGACGTGAGTGCGCATTGTCCACCGTGAGGTTGCTTTTTCGGTTTCATTCTCTGGAGTAACTTGTAACATTCAGTCATATAGCTTTGATAAATATTAAGGGTCTTATACCTAGTTGTGTTTCTGGAGAGATGCTGCCCTCCGGGGTAGCAACAACACCATTTTTGTTCGTGGGCGGATGGGTGAGCGAAGCATTCAACAGTTCACCACGGATCTTGCTGTCTTTGTCCGTGATATCCAATTTAGGCAACTCAGACAGCAGGGTATGTAACTCGGTAGCATGTTCGACGACATCATATTGTGCGCCGGCGGCTTCGTTTCCGTTTTGGGGGGTATCTTGTATTAGTTAGCTACGTAACCTAGGCAAGGTGGAGGACAACATACTTGGTGGTCCTTCGCTGGCGCTACCTGCAGGCGAAGTGGCGCGTTTGGCGTGATCGTAGACTTGTTGGCCTGCGGTGGAATGCGTTGCACCACCCGCACTGGTGTCCATAGTTAGCATGGAGCTCTAGAATCGGTCATTAATTGAATAGGCTTACATGTTCGTCCCACCAGAGTTGGGCTTTTCTTCTTGGGTCTGCGTAACACTGGCGGTTGTATTTAGTGTAGCATCGGAGATTGGTAGCCTATCAATGTGTGAACAAACAGAACAGTCAATGTACATGCCTCTACTCACTTCTTCTGGTATTGCATCATCTTTTAGAAGGTAGACGTGCAGTGTTTGAGGTTGAACTGGTGTATTGTAGTCCAAGCAAAGAAGCGAAAGGGTAGCGAAAGGGTAGCGAAAGGGTAATACAGGAACATGTCCAGGAAAGCACCCTTTATTACCTTCAGGATGCAGACTAAACTTGCATTGTGTTTTCATCTATCTGCATACTCAGACATGCAGTCTAATAGCTTAATCCTTACTCAGCCCTTGAGAACCTCCATTGCCGGCAAGTTCTTTGCTAAAGCAACATTACCATAGGTGGGCACAATAACTTGTTATAACCATGGTTTTTGGTTATAACCATAACCATACCGACATTATGGTTATGTGGTTATAACCATATGGCTCCGTGAATATGGTTATAACCAAATTTAACCATCTTGGCGTCTTGGCATGTCTTGGCAATGTTCTGAGTAGAATTTTTTCCGAAGCTTAAATCGAAGGCAAGTGCAACTCTGTTATAGCTGTAGATGCCTGACTTCAATATGTCATCCGACATCTCGTCTAGCCTTGCTTCTAGCTCCCCTATATCGTCTACACCCGCAACACCATTGCATTTCGATGTTGTGATAAAGACAGAGTATGTCGGTAAACCGAATACGGCGCTGAAATCGGGGGTCCAGCGTCGAAAGCTGTTTACGTGTACCAGGTGCAAGTCGTGGTCGACACATCATCGGACGAATGCTGTCAAGCACGTTCTTTCTCTCCATCCGCTATCTGGAGCTTCATCCCGGTCTTCTACGTCCACATCAGCAACGCAGCGACATATCTCGTCTATGTTTACACCTGTGATTTCTCAAAACGGCCTTCGCAATAGCTTTAACCAGCAAGCATACCGGGAAGCCATAATCAGCTTGCTCACTCGGCGTCGCATGCCTTTCTCGGCTGTTGAGTGGAGCGAGATGAAAGATCTCGCGCTGGCCTGTAACCCCGCTGTTGAGGATCTCCTCATTACATCTCGCCGAACCGCCGTCCGGCTTATTGCATCTAATTACGAGCTATACAAAGGACAGATAAATGAAGGTCTTACTACTAGTGCCAGCCCTATCCACATATCATCGGATTTGTGGACATCGCCGCATCGACACTCACTGCTGGCTGTATGCGCACAGTGGGTGGATGCAGAGGGTCGGCTGCAAAAGGCCCTGCTAGGATTACCGGAATGCCGCTATTCCCATAGTGGTGAGAAGCAGGCCGGCCTGATTCTTCAGGTCATTGAAGAATTCGACATTCAGTCGAACCTGGGATGGCACACCAGCGACAATGCGACCTCAAACAACACCTGCTTGGAGGTGATGCAGTCTCGCTTATTGACTGAGCACCAGATCCAGTTCAACGCCAGACAACGTCGTATCAGATGTATAGGCCATATTATCCACCTCTCGCTCCAGGCATTCTTGCTAGCGTCATCACGGGAAGCTCTTCTTGCCGCCTTGGAATCTGCAGCTGATGTCTCCGGAGAAGAACTGATAGTGCGCTTTTCAGATATTCTAGAGACCCAGAAGCAGAAACAGCGAACAGATTGTACGCTATCAAGAGAGCGGTATAGGACCAAGTCTGGCCACGAGCATGCTTACTGCCCAGATGGCCGGGACAGCCTTGAACCTGGCAACAATGAGTTCTCTGGCATCCAGGGCTTGACCCCCCTCCGCAAGCTCCACAAACTAGCCGTCTGGCTTCGCAGTTCGTCTCTTCACGCGGATATTTGGGATGACAGCGTCGGTCTTCGGCTTGGTATTGACAACAGAACCCGGTGGTCCTCCTGGTTTCTAGTCATAGACAGAGCTATCACAAAGCAAGCCGAGATCAAGGCTTTCATGACGGATCATGAAGCAGTTCTAGGCAATAATCGCCTCAACGCTCAGGACTGGGATTTCCTTGACAAGGCCCGCACGTTCCTCCAACCGTTTGCTTCCGCCACACTCTATGCAGAAGGGGAGAAGTCGTCAATATCGCAGTCACTACCTCTGATGGATGCTCTCCTTGCCCATTACGAGAAAAACAAGGTGTACTACTCCCAAGAAGTCCATCGAGATCCCCGAATGGTCCGGGCTATTGAAATGGGCTGGTTCGTGTTGAACAAATACTACAATCTGACTGACGAGACGCCTGTCTATGCTGCGGCTCTTCTTCTTGATCCTTCCCGCAGAGCCGCGTATATTCGGAAGAATTGGCCAACTTCATGGGTGGAACCCGCTATTGCGGCCGCGAAAGAGCTATGGGAGTCCACCTTCAGCGTGACGCGGGTCGAATCAGACGCTATTACACCATCGCTGTCGCCTCCACTGGAAACGACCTCCCGACAGCGTGGGGCTGAGCTCGATTTGCTTATGAAAGATATGGAGGTCATCACAGCCGACACAAGGGATGATGATGACTTCGGCACCTTCATTGAGCAGCCAACTTTCCGGATAGACTGCAGTCCCCTCGACTGGTGGTCTCGTAGCGAGCAAAAGTCGCGCTATCCCCGGCTACATGCCATGGCCATCACTCTGTTGTCCATTCCAGCAGAATCATCGGAGCCTGAGAGGGCATTTTCTGGGTCTAGAAGGACTTGTTCATGGGACAGGCCTAGCCTGTGTTGCCACAATATCCAAAGAATTGAATGTATTGGCAGTTGGATACGAGAGGGTCATATCAAACCTTCCAAACTAAGTGGCATGGGCCTTCCTATGGAGGCCTCGGTGATGGATGAAGACGACGATATAGATGGTCAGATATTAGATGCAATTGAGTGGGTTTAGATCACATGATACCACCTTGTCAGTCATGGTTATAATATGGTTATGTGGTTATAACCAGTTATGGTTCTGAGTTTGATGGTTATTCGTGGTTATGGTTACGGCTCCCCAAATAACCATATTTTACCATGTGCCCAGGTATGCTGTGACTTCCGGTACTATAGGAGCAAGAAGGTACTTTGTGTACTCGTCCTGATCAAGGCTGTTCCCTTTCTTTCGCTCCGCCCACTGATGAAAGGAGTTCTTGACCTCGCTGGTCGTCTCCGATGCCTGAGTTGGTACCGTAATGGCAGTAGATTTATACTCCGTCACCCAGAAATCCTGCATTTGCTGCCGACAAGCAAGGCTCGAAACCACTACACCCATCCACATTTGGACCAAGTCGCGTGGATGTGCTACATATCAGACCTCAAATTGATGGATGTCCATAATTTTCAAGTTGAGTGGAGTGGATGTAGACATGCATGTACAAATGCACTTTAGAGACTATGCACCAAATCACGCCTATTCGGCCTCCCTTTCACATTACGTCATCAACTCTTCCCCTGGCTTCTGCACTAAATCATCTCCCTCGCTGACGCTGTCCTCCCGGTCCATTGTGGTAATGAATTGTGGAGTGATCGGCGTTGCTGGCCAGGGTCTTCAAGTTTCTCAAAAGATCTATTTCGTCCAAAAACACGTGCCGACCGCTGAAATACTGGGTCAGAAAATATCCTCGAAACCTACCCTAAATCCACCTAAATACATCCATTACATCCATTTTAAGCACGAATGTAATGGATATTATGTAATCTGAGGGCCCACGATGTGGATTTAATAGAGATGGACCATTTATGGATGGTCCACGTGGCTATCCAGTGTAGTGGGTTCGAGCCTTGCCGACAAGGCCCTCGCCAGTCTGCAGGCCAGTTGTTGTCGATATAATCCCATTTCCACTGCGGGGAGAGTACTAGCGCCGCAATGTAGACCGGCGATCTATCCGTCAAGCTGTAATATTTATCCAGCTTGGCCCAGCCAGAGTTACAGCAACGGCTCATAAACGAGTCATTGACGTACGTCTCCTTCGCTGTCTCGAACTGTTCCAGAAGGAAGTCCATCGTCGGTAATACCCGGTCAATGGTTGCATTACGGCCTTCCGTACTTGCTGTAGCATCATAAAAGTACAACAGGAAGCCATTGAGCTTCTGTAAGTCCTGCCAATCTCTTTCTAAAAGTAGGTCGTCGCTGTTTTCCTGATATTGGTGGCAGAAGAGGTTGGTGGCTGTCTTGAGCTTTATTGCCGTACGAATCATCGCATACCAGGAGTTCCAGCGCGTAGAGTTATCACGCACCAGGTTACGGCCCCCGCTGAGTTCTCTAAACTGAGCCAAGCGCTGCGGACTTCGTTGAATATAGACCACAATATTATGAAGTTTTCCGAGGGCTCCTCTGCGTCGCCATTGTTCCGTCTCGAGCTCCGTGGGTGTTGGCAGGCTAAAGATGTCGTCCTCGTCTCCGGGCGGTTCCTCGTTCGCACCAAAAAGAAAGGACTGAGCAGCTAGATTAATGATATGGCCATTGCAACGAAGGCGGTGGTGCTCGGCGTCATAGCTTGTTTGGTACTGGTCAAGCAGCACTGTTCGCAAGCTGATCAGTATCCTTCCAGTGTTCAAAGAAAGGGGAGCGCTCGGCTTAGATAATGCAGCCAGCTATGCAGCACGTACACGTAGAAAGGGATCTCATCATTGTGCTATTGTTGTCCGCATTATCCATCACGAAATAGCCTATCTTTGAGGCAATACCGTAGTCACTGATAACATCCATGACGCAATCTGCCATGTTGACGCCCGAGTGCTTGCCATCGAGCTCTCGCAAAGCCAAAACAGCGTGCTCTAGTTGGCCAGATTCGGATATGTAGTGCGCAACAATGCCAAGAATCGCGAGGGAGTTGGGGGAAGTCCAGAGGTCCACCGTAAAGTGTATTTTCGACAGAGCCGACTGGACCTCCGATTTGATTCGGAGTTTCTGAGTCTCGTACGTCCGTAAAATCCAAGTGCGTATGGTGGAAGGGGAATTCGGCAACCAGGTGTCAACCTCTGGATTCAGGTAGCAAAGAAGGGCCCTGAATTCTGCTTGGCCGACCATGCGAAACGAGACGCTACAGGTTGTGATCCACTGGACGTATAATTGTTCAATTACGGCGGGGTCTAGATCGTGGCTTGTAGTCGGGGAGAGGCAGCGGCGTTTAAATGTTGTCGTCTGCTGAGCTTTCTCGAAGGCGTCGATGATGGTGGCTTGCATCAATGCAGTTCGAGCTTCTTGAGTAGAAGATATGTCGACGTTATGCTGGTCTCTCAGGTGTCCTGCTATAATAGTTGTTCCGCCTGACTCGAGATACTCCTTCTTGCAATACTTGCAGCGCCATATTGACTTTCCTTTACCATTGAGTGTTACCTCATGGGCGGCAACAGGTGTGTATTGCCAGACTTTGGAGTAGCGCCTTTTCGCAGTGGCCGAGGGGGCCAGCGAGGGCGAAGATAGCGCACCGCGAAGCCCGGGGGGTTCCCGGGTCTCTGGCGGCTCACTAGGAAGCCGCGGCAGCATAGGTGAAGGCTGCGACGACATGCTGGCGATAGGATGATTACATTTGCAATGTACTGTGTTCGTTGACGACAAAATAAGCTTGAGAAGCAAAAAGGATTCGTCACACTGATCTCGCTTGTCAGGGGGGGGTCCGTGGCCAGCAGCCAACCCTGCTAGCCTCAAAAGAAGGCAGCGTTGGCACTACCTGTGACGTACGCCTATACCGTCAGACCACAGGGCAAAAGATCAGGTCATTGAAAGCAGTTCTAGCAATCAACGAAGGCGTAATAGCAGTATATATAGCGCAGAGCAGTGCCGCCACAACGGTTTGTTACACTACCCTACGATACAACAGCAAGAGTCTTGGACCTTGGTTACGCCTGCCCCCATAGATCAATTCGGGTTAATTTGACTGAGTCTGAAATTTAGATCCTACTATTCACTTGCCGTGGTGTGGAAACACTAGGTAAATTACATGGTGTTCATTGTCGATATTACCATATACGGTCATGTGACGATTGGCGATATGACACGGCGACAATATGAGGTTGCCTCATATGACACGGCCACAGTATCATATTATATGGTCATATCAATATATGGTAATATATATTGCCATATCGCAAATACTATTGGACACACTGCGCTGGACGGAGGGCTCTCGCTTGGAGTTCACCACAACAATCTGAGTGCCCCCGCGCTAAGACGCCAAGTACTCCCGAAAGTAACCATCTACCATCTATCAATCACTACAGCCTGCCTGATGTCCAGCAACGACGAAGACGAGATTCATATACGCATTCACTCGCGATGTAGCGCGTGTGGCTTCTGCTTTGAACCTGGTGATGCTGTTTGCGCATGTGAGCCCCTTCTTCCAACTATCCTTTCTCGCCATGACGTGCTTATTGACGATAAACGCGCTGCAGTCGCCGCCAAAGCATTTGGCCAAACCCGATTCCCGGACTTGGCATACTGCGACAACAAGCACGGCTACGACTGGTCCTTCTGCCGTTTTCCTGCCTGCCGGCTGTGCCGCGCTTCGCCCGCAAGCCTCACCGTGCACGCGCTCTGCCTGAGATTATCCTGTCCTCCTGACGACGAGGGCCGACGGCCACGTCTACGCGCGTTTTTATTCGCGGCGGAGAGTGCCAGGCCCTGGCGAGGGGCGCCTCCGCTAGCCCTCCAGCCCTTGGTTGAGTACCGCGAGGCTGCCTTGGTGGCTAGGCGCCCGAACTTGTTGCGTCTTCCACCAGAGCTGCGGCTTCTAATCTGGCACTTTGCTGATGGCAGCCCGCTGTGGTCTTCTTCTGCGATTCATAATATCAACTCCGCCCTATCGGCATGTCACTCCGAGCCACTGGTGATGCGTCTCGCCGATGTCAACTGTTGGGCCCGGGGCGCCGCCGCGGAATGTGGTCACGTCCCCACCCGCGACCTAGTTCGTCTGACCTTCGACTGTCGTGGCCTGCGCCGCGTCGAGAGATTGAAGACGCGACCTGCGATGACAGGCGCCCGATCCGACTTCTTAGCATTCGTGATCGAGCCAGCCAAGGAAGTGGCCGACGTCCACGTCACATTTCAGGTAAGCCTGCCTGTCAAGCAAACTGAATGCCTTCGTCATCGCTAATTATCGTAGCTTGGCCTTGCTCAGCTACAGCTACCTTCTGCGAGGAATTTTCATATTTGCGACACGCCTTGCCCGCCGCCTCCGCATCGCTGTCTTAGCAACTGGTTGCCCAAGCCCCGCGTTCCTAGCCATATTGGCACCATCTGCCTGCAAGGCTGCACAGGACTCACGTTGTTCGTCCTTAGTGGCTCGATCTATGCACTCCATGCGCACACGGTCGACGCCCCTTCAGCTCAAGCCACGTTTAATACCTTGTCCAGCAGGCTGCGGAAGTATGCGTCGTGGGTCTACATCCCGGTCAAGGGTAAAATCACCGAGCTTGGCTTCAGTCAGGTTTTGGGTCAGGTTCCGGAGCGGTCGAACGAGAGCTTTCAGACGCAAAGTTTTTGGGTATGGCTAAAGAAATATATTTCTTAAAACTTGCTCGCTTCGCTAATAGTTGTGACTAAAGTTGCTTGTTCGACAGCCGACTAGTGGCGTCCTTGTGGGGAATTACCTTGTTGGAAGTCACGAACTAGATTTTTACACTTCACAGCAGCCTCTCCTTATGTTCTACGACAAGCCATCGGACGATATTCCTATCTCCCTTGTCGGTGCCTACTCGACGACTGCCATCAGAGTGGCTCAGACTTACAGGCGGCAATATGAACATCTTGAAGCAAATGGACAAGAAAACGGTGACCGCATTGGCTGGACGCGCTCCGCGTGTCTGTTATGAAGACCGCTTATTCATTGATGCCATGTTTAGCTCGGGAAAGATCTTTCCAAAGGTGGATAACCCGGAAGAACGTGAAGCCTTGCGACTTCGCGTGCAACAATCAAGCGGCATCATACCGAGTCTACTGTCACTACAGTCTAACCTGCGGTTCTTAGGTATTACAGCCAAAATTATATGGAAATATCTTATACCAAAGAGTCCAAGGCTGAAGGCTAAGCAGACTAAGCTCTCATTGAGGGCCACATTGCGCGGATGCTGGACTTCAACTGTGCCCTATATCGAGATCCGCGAAGGAGAATTTGTATCAGCAACTGGGCCTCCTAACTTCGATCTTGTCTATTTATAATTGATTCTCGCAGCTATCCGTCAATTTCCGTATCTTAGCTGCTGCCAACCGAAGATGGAGAGAGGAGAAACGCTACAATTCACACACGATGGCCATCACGCAGCCCTTTTTGTTCGGCGCGCCAAACTCCTTGGTATACAGACGGCCACCATAGATGAGAACATCAAGGCTTTCGTCCCCAATGAAAATCATACGCAGCAAGTACAGTTCCAAAACCTACTTGACGAGTCAGAAGTCCTATCTCGGCTTAGGAATCGTTGGGGCAGGCCCTCTGCGAGCATCTACTGGAGAATCCGACAAGAAGGGTTCCTCCCTACTATAGTGGCTCACACGATAGAATCACGACTCAGCGCGATATTTGTACTGCGGAGCACATTGAGATGCTGTTTCAACTTGCCGCCATTCAACATTGATTTCGCACAGGGTATTTGTTCCCTCACCGCGCGGCCAAAGCGCGCTCGCTACCGCCAACTGGAGACAATCATGGAAGAAGATGGGCTCGATATGGCCGTTCATTCCCGGTTAGGCAAGAGAAGCAGGTTGGATGTTTCCCTGCCGGTTGCCAATTCTCGGTCAAATGCAAGGGGCGGGTCAGCATAGTAATTTTGCTACTTATCTCAAATGCCGGTCAATAGCTACAATCTGCTCCATGTTACTGTATCACGCACGTGGTAGTTTTTTTTGGGGGGGGGGGGGGCGCGCTCTTTGGATGGAGCTGGCGTTTGCTTATTTCCGCCCACGGATGGAAATCATTGCTCGAAAACATATTTGACCTATTATTCACCGACACGTTTCATCTTTTCGAGCCAGTGCTCTGATGTCGCGCCCTTGCTTCAACACGACTAGGCAGGAAGCAGAGGATGTAGCCAATCGCAAGGCGAAAAGCAGAAACAGGTTACCAAGGTACTTCTCTCGAGACTATGTAAAGCAGTGGATTGCTTGAGCTGGAGCCCAAAGGGACGCTGCCGATTGATTCGGTCGTTGCCGACGCGGTGGGGTTACAATATGGCAGATTACCGATTGGCTCGACATCTTCCGAGAGCTAGGTACATACAGCCATGGACTAAGCCTGGGAGGCAACGAAAATCGATACGCGTAAAATAATAAATACTATCAATGATTCGTGTATGTGTGCCACTAGGCAGGGCCATATGTAAACTTAGAAACTTGGCCAGCGCATAGTGCCGATTGGCCAGCGCTGCATGGAGTCACCAGCCACGGCGCTTGCGCACTGCTGTGACATTGCAGCTAACTAACCATTTTTCACCTGCTTTCGGAAGCTGTTTTCGTAAACTAATCTTTGATAACTATTCAGCCATTCTTTCTACATCTCGCATACAGAGAATCTGTTCACCACCCTGCCAGTGGTAGAACGGTTATCAAAGGTTATGCCGTAGAGGCGCTCCCTGGTCATTTTGATCAATCATATTGCCTACACTCTATCTTTGCAACAGTTTCCTTATTCTAACTTTTACACTTTACGATCACCTGTCGGGAGGAGTGAGTTCCTGACATTCTCGCTAACGTTAGTCAGGGAACGGGTGGACAAAAAAAGCGAGCGCTCTACCCACACTACCCTGCGGCCAAAAGCGCTCAATCCTTGTGTCGGTTCATTCAACTCTCCCCTGTAAAAACTTTTCCACTTTTGCAGCTGTTAGCAGCTGTTAGTGGCGGCGTTTTTACAGGCCCACCGACCCGCGGTTTTGATGGCTATGCGCTAGCAGGACCCAGCAGCCACAAAAAGGAGAACTTTGGAGAGTTCATATTCCTCTTGAGCCGCGAGTCTCGCCACAAAAAAGCTCTCTAAGTCCTTCTGCAAGGACTAGAGAAGCATTTTACATTTCCTTTACACCATGCCTGGCTGTTGAGGGTTTTTCCTGGCTCTGGGCCT
>JAPFSE010000353.1:0-52627 GCA_030777785.1 Beauveria caledonica | reverse complement strand
GAGTAAACAGCCCCTGCACCAATTTCGGCTGAAGAGCCCTCGAATTACCTGGAAGATGCATCCTGCAGAATCTTGCATCATGATTCATGCGAGACGTGGCGGCGCTAATGACTGTCCTCGCGTACGTTACTGCTTATGCCACGTCTTGATATGTTGGCGTCGTGCTAGAGGCCAAAGTTCGCTGGTTGCTGGACAAACATTGCCGAGCAGCAATTTGGCGCATGCAGCATTGCATTGCATTGCAAACGTTGTATGGCTAGCCCTCAGCTCCCCGATATTGGCGCAAGTCTCGAACCCTGCACGCTTTCTCAAAAGCCAAGGCGCTCGTGTCATGTTTGCCCCGAATGCAAAGCAAATCATACCCGGAACTGGTATACCTGCTTGCCATGAGCCGTCAAGCGCAACTACCTCTGGGCCCAGGATTCGAGACTCACTCTATTTTTTTTCTTCTTAATAGGTAGTCTTGGTTCAGCCTGGCCACGAAGAAAAGTCAGCCCATCACCGAAAATTCTGGCCAGACGATTTGCCGCTCAGGACACCCCAAGTTGCGTCAGGCACATGTCACTGGCCGGCCCCATCAGCATCACCGTATAATGTGCTTTCCCCTGCGAAAACTAGGTTACTCGCAATGCAAACCTAGATTACTAACAATACCAAAGATGTGACACAATAGAACAGACTACCACGCATTGCCGTTCCAATGAGATGCGCGCGGGAACCGCCACCCGACCTTGCTCGGCCTCTGGAACCCAAAGTATTGGTGTCCGAGCTGGCGGCTGCCCCCGATGAAGATGATTGTCTATGAATGTAGCATGGCAATATCAGCGACACCCGCAAGGTAGATTGCTATTCAAGGTTATAAAATTGGAGAATTATTAGCCATGATAAGGATTATGCTAGCTCCATGTAAGCCGAAACTTTTCCCTGATATTCTCTACACATTTTCTTATAGAGAAGAAGCACGTCGCTCAACTTGTACGGCGCCATGTAGACACGCTGAATGAAAGCGTCAAAGAAAGTGACTCGCTACCACGGTTTAATCAGGCGAGGCACGTATAGAAGGACCGGCCGCCCTCGGGGCCTATTCCTGACAAAGGCCCCCCTTTTCCTATACTAAAAACTCAAGGCCCGAAAGGATTACGACCCTCATTCTTGGTTCTGTATTCAATCGGGCTGTCAAATATGGGTTGTGGCGATGGTCCTTGGAGCATTTGCTTTGATTCGTTACCAAAGCTAGTCATACTTGCCACTCTGTGCTGTTGACGTCTGCAGTGGCAAGACTCCTTGATGTTGTGGAAAAAAAAAAGACCTTTAAGAAAGATGTCAATATTCATGCCCAACATCTGACGTGTTGCCTACAAATATTCAAGCAATAGCGCATCAAGAATCCCCCGCGCTCGCCAACGCTTTCCCAATCAACATCTTGGCTCTTTCGCTCAGTTTCATCTCCAGCGCAATCTCCCTACCGCGCGGGCTCATCTTACCCCACGTCTTCCGCAGTATGTTGACAATCTTGTCCTCGTCCACGTCGTCGCGCTTCTCAAAGTCGTCAAACTGGTCGTCCAGGAAGACGAGGCAGGCGACGTCCTCGAGAGCCTGCGCCTCGGGGTCCGAGTCGAGCTTCTCTTTGCGGATCAGCGCTGCGACCCGGGCGCGGTCTTGTTCGGGAATCGCAGGCTGTAGTTCGGGTGCGCCGAGCAAGTCTGCGACTTGCGAAGCGGCCTGCGCCTTTTGCTTTGCGCGCCAAGTCAAGTACCCTGGTCGGGTCCGCGGGAACGAGTCGCGCGGAATCTCCCATCTGTAGAGTCATTTCCCGAGTTATCAATTCATGCTTCTTTCATTTGTTTGCTTGTGGGTCCCATTGCGCTTGGCCTAGCGTCAACCGTGGAAGGAAGGGGGCCATCTGGGCTGTCGTACCGTTTGAAATGTTGCGCGCGGCACGCGACTTGTAAAACGGGAGATGCCTCCGGACAGCGGATCGCCAGCCACGAGGTCATTTGCCGGGCGTAGTGCAGTTCCTGAGGAACTTTGCCTGGGCCCGCATTCTTGGCCTCGCGTTCATCTTGCGCATGCGCATGATCGATAAGCTTGATAGCCTGCGCAAACTGGGCAGGCAATTGCGGGAGTGCAGACGTCATGATGTTACTCTTGCAGGCCAGGACCCGGACCCGTGCAGGAGACCGATTTCAGAGCTGGGGATTCGATGACATCTTATCAATGCAGCAGGTGTGGTTGGTCAATCAAGCCCAGCAAATCGGCGTGCGGCAATTAGTTTGTCGTCGGCCTAGATTACTCAGCCGTCGTTGGGTGTGTGGCAGGCCGGTTGCAAGTCCACACATGTTGGTCAATAGAGCACAACCGTGCGATGAAACGAGAGTGTTGAGACTGTTGTTCATGATGGCCATTGCACCAAGCGCTACTTGGGTTGTGGTAGGGGAAAAGGGGCACTGCAGTCGAGAAGCGTGTGCGAAGAGAAGCGCCGGCTGAGTGAGCAAACGCAGCCTCTGCATTGCCGGTTCACGCGAGGTTCTGCAGCTCATTACATCTCAAGCATTCATAGCTCCCTATTCTGACCTGATACGCTCAATCTTCGTCAGCTCTGGTCCACAGTATTTCTCTCGGTGATGTAGAGATGTCAGACGATGACGAGGCTTCAGAGGAGGCTGGGTCTGATGCCTGTTTAGCATCATCAAAGTGCAAGGCCGAATGCAAGGAGTGTCCCCACAGCTGTTCAGCAGATTCTTCCGAGGCAAGTTCGTCGAGCGATCAAGACCCATCAGACAGCCTATCGGAAAGCGAGGAATGTCTGGCAAAAATAGTCTGTCTGAAGAAGCGTCAACCGAAATGCTCCAACAGCTCAGGCAGCTCAGAAGAGTCCTCCTCCATGTGCTCTGTGAGTTCGGCATCCGAATCCGCCGAATCTCATTCAGAGTCCAAAGACCATGTCCCGGAGCCGACATCAGGCTCGGAGGATACAGAAAGCAGTACCACAAAATCATCCACAGCCGCAGCCCACTCGGACGAAGATTCCTCGCAGAGTAACAAGACGTCAAACGGCGAGAAAAAAAGCCCCGATTCTACCAAAATAATAGACAAGTCAGCGTGGTCACTCTCAGAAGACAGCCTCCTGCGATCCATGAAGGAGGCTAATGACGGCCTGAGCTGGGAGGAGATTGGCAAGAGCCTCAATCGCGGCAAAAGCGAATGCAAAAGCCGTTGGAAAGTCATCAGGGCTCAGCCCGCGCAAGAGACTTTACCAGAAGACAGGTCCAACGGGGACGCAGAGCACGAAGCACCGTCGCCAACCGAGGCAGATGGGAAGACCGCCGGGGACACCGATTCTAACACGCCGGTTGAGCAGGTAGAAGCAGCAGACGCAGTCTCGCACCAGCCCGAAGACGACCTCGGCGAGCACGAGCGCCAGAAGCGGTACTGGCACCGACACATTGGCCGCCGCCTCTACCCAGCGTCCATCAAAGTCGAGCCCGACGCACATTTTTCGCAGAGCGACTGCCGCGCGCTGGAGATGATTGACGCGCGATACCACAGCATGCGCTGGCTCGAGGCCCAGGCGCGCCTTTACAACGAGACGGGGCGGATGGTGCCGCTGGACGTGATTCGCAGAAAGTGCGAGGGTGCCGCGGTCCGGACCGAGACAGACATTGATGGCTGGCTGGAGAGTATTCCGGATTGATGTTGTTGTCACGGCACACAAACAGGGTGAGCACGGTTGCATCTTTGGACTTCCGGGTGCTCCCTACTGAATTGACGGGTGAGGTAGAAGTCGACGCAGAATCTTCATCTTTCTTTGGTTTTACCAGGTCATCTTCATCTGGTTGTACGATATCCATCTCGCTCTGGCTTTACAATATCATCCCTCTATTTTTACAATGGTCATCTTCTCTTGGCTTCACAACATCCCCAACAGGTAATTCATAGACATTATATTGCAGAGTTGTACATTGTAATACGTGGTCCTCATCATGCGCAAATGCAGCGTCATCTGGCCATCGAGATTCCATCCAAACATCCCGGACCTTGTCCTTTGAGCACATGTACAGTGTCCATACGCCTCAAACGCCACGTCTCCTGTATTTTCATGTCCAAAAACTCCTTTCAACGCTCAATAGCAAAGAATAAATACACTGAATGCATGTCATCAGCGAGTAGTGTATATGTGTCATGGTAATATGTGGTGGAAGAAATGAAATGCAGGCCTGGTGACACTGGAGAAATTCAAGGTCAAATGGCATTTTCCATTCCCGGAAGAGTTGTCGCAGTTGGTGGTGTGGCAGGTGTCACTTGGACACGCTTTCCTTTGGCAGTGGAACTGGCGGTCCCCAGGCCTCTCCTCATCATCTTGCCAAGCACGGTGACCAGCTCACAGGCGTCTCGAAACATGTCGTCGTCCATGCCCTCTGTCGCGTCGTAGACCTCTGAAACAGTCTTCTTGGCAAGTTGTCGGCTCGACTCGGGATCGTGAACGCACTCGTACAGAAAGGCGGCGTACTCGGTTTTGACGGAGAGCCGCAACGAATGTGAACCCCAAAGTAGTTGGTCGGCTAGGTCCATGGCTTCCTGGAAACATTGGTGCGCCGTGGGCAGATAATCCTTCTCGGGCAGCAGAAACGACGGGGGTAGAAGCGCAACTTGCGTCTCGAAGCCAGGTGGTGGCCCGACAGGTCCGCCTTCCAACGCATGCGTGGGCTGGACGGATGACGAACGAGAAATGGGATCACCGTCGACACTGAGTAGGCCGTGGCCATCCTTGTAGATTGGCGCAAATGCAGCAGCTATGGCTTCCGGAGTCCAGCTACCAATGGTCGAGACCGAGGGCGAGTTGTGGAACAGGACGAATATGTGATGAAAGCTGGCACGAAGCTTGTATGCTAGGACCTTGAGCTCGACGTAATTGCCAACCATGGGA
Organism: Beauveria caledonica; assembly: GCA_030777785.1. Classification (NCBI taxonomy): domain Eukaryota; kingdom Fungi; phylum Ascomycota; class Sordariomycetes; order Hypocreales; family Cordycipitaceae; genus Beauveria; species Beauveria caledonica. The sequence goes on along the minus strand of JAPFSE010000353.1, from coordinate 47,700 downwards.
ATGACATACTGCTGCAACATGACAAGGCCTTCGCGCGAGAGCCAGAGAATGTGCAGAATGCGGCGGAGAAAGAGCGGTGACGTGACTGGCGTGGGTTTGCGCTGCTTCTTGACAGCGACGAGTTGCTCGGCAAGGTTGAGTGAGAGACCGAGAATCTTGAAGAGCATGGAAGATAGCAAGGGATTGTCCTGTTCGACGGCTCTGGCGAGCCTGCCAAGGAACTTCTGGTCGACCTCGGAGGACGCCATCCAGTAGGTTGCGAGACCCGATACAAGCTCTTCCGGCAGCCGTTGACCCAGACTCCCCAGAGATTGGTGGTGCTGGGGATATGGTGGCGGCCGGTCAAGTGTGCTGGCAAGGCCAGAAGGCACTGGTCAAGACGGTTATTTATGAAGAGAATGGACCAGACAAAAACAGTAAGATGAGACGATGCAGGAAAGGGGAGCAGGGCGGTTTGAGGAAGCTCGACAACGCAGGCGTTCCCACAAGTTGGGCCTTTTTGAGGCCAATAAGTGCGGCCCGAGCCCTGACAATGCGGCGCTAGAGAGGCAAAGTGATGCAGCAAGACAACGACAGTTGGCGAGTTGTGATTGGGCGAGGCAGCGCTTCCGTCTGCGACGTGGTCAATGGGATTTGGGGCTCTGCGAGGCTGCTGCGAGCATGACGAGAAGCAATTGCGCTCAATCGTCGGTCAGGTACAAGGGGGACAAGTTTGCATGGATAGATGCCACGGCCCACGAGCAGGCAGACGCGGCGACGATGAATGGAAAGGCGAGTAAAAAGAAGAGGCTCACCTTGATGTTGAAGCTCTACCACACTCATGGAAACTGTCTGACGCGAATAAGAATGATAAATCGCAGACAAGTCATGGCTCGCATACGGCTGTGCTACAATGGGTGGTCCGAGTGCGGTGAGCCAGTACAGATGTAATAGTACGTGGTACGAATACAGTCCGGCTTCCCTGTGAGACGAATCGGCGGTGGTGCTCAGCGATGAGGCGGGTAGAGGTGAGATTAACGGCGGGCTGCCTCGTGTGGGAGCAAGTTAATGGGGGAGGCTGGGTGGCGGCGTCGAATGTTGGCGTTTGGCGATGGATGGACAGCAGTTGAGCGGCAGTAGCAGTGATAACCCGCAGCTGAGGGGAGCGGTGATTGGCCAGAGACGATGATTGGGGTTGGGGCCTGGAGATGCTTGGCCAAGGACCTCTCCCAGTGGGCAAACAAACCCCTGGAAGCAATGCAGGAATTGAGGCGGATCGTCAGAGGCTTGTGTGAGGAGAGGAAGCCAATGTGCGATTTTTTGGGGGGGCGTGTCAGGTACAAGGTACCTACCTACCTACCTCCAGCCTCTCGAGTCTCTCGTTATTTTTATCATCCGCACGGGACGGGCGTTGTGCGTCGGGGTCTACGGGGCTTTTTTCTTCTTCATTTTTCAACTTTCCGTCTTCTGTTATGAAGAAAACCTGGACATAACTATAACAGAGGTCCTGTTCGGAAACAGTCACCCATAACCCAACTAGTTGACTCACTATTCTACCGACCTGCCTACCAATCAACCTATCAACCTGCTAAACCTATCAACCTACTAAACCTATCAACCTACTAAACCTATCAACCTACCCACATCTCTTCATCAACTCAACCAAAGACTTACCCAAACTGATAGTTGGCCGGCCGGCGAAACCCGTCGACGTGGCTTTGGCGGCCGCTAGACTGATCAGACCATATAAGTAGCACAAGCAGCCACCAATGCGCTAGGCCAGGTAATCAACCAACCCAACTCAACAACACAGTGCACTCTCTGCTAAAAAAAATGACCGCCTTGGGGTATAAATTGTTTTCTCCGCCCGCTCCACACGGTGCGTTCTTGCCCATCAGCCCACGACTCCACACCCTCCTTTGCTGCGAATAATAATAAGCCGTCGTCGGTGCCGAGTCCTGAAAAAGTCACATCTCTAATAATACTCCGTAAGTTAGGTACTTTGGAAGGTAAGTATTGAGTCTGCCCCTGCAGACTTTCAACTCTTCTAAAATGCACCCACCAGGCTGCCATGTGGGACTGTTTTAGGCCAATGTCTGTGCCAGAAACCCCTAACTACCTACCTACCCCGACTCCGAGAACCTCCCAGGGGGTCGGCTTTCCCACCTCTGTTCTAGCGGTGAAGGACATGCGCTACTCCGTATACACTACCTACCTTATTTAGTTAGTTACCGTTACCACCCACAACCCAGTCAACGGTATCGTCGGGGTACATGTCGGGATTGTGAATTGCTGGCCACCATCAGTAACAATAAATTACAACATTCTTCGCACCTGTACTGAGTAGTCCAGGTGCTTTACTCTATAACGTGCCAACATGCGAAACTAGTCCCACGATATCTTCAAACATTCGGCATTGTCAATAGCCTCTCATTGATCCAAAATGTCTATTTGACTTATATACAACCCGTCCATATTTATAACGTATAATCCCAGAGTAAAAGCCCAGTCGGCGTCTCACCGTGTGCTTCTCAAAATAGAGGCCTAAAAAGTCATATCCCATAGAAGCGCCACACGCCTGGCAATTACGCGCCCAATGTATGCCCTCCCCAACTAAGCTTCAATCATCTGAGACATGCACGTCGTACCTTGCTTGCAACACCTGCAGCTATCCTCGCAAAGACAATGCGACAGGCGCAAGACAGTTCCTTCCCGGTAGTCGCCTTTGATCGAGTATTAATAATCGACTAGCTCTTCCCTCGCATGGGACCGCCACCATGGCGCACGCGCCGATTGTCCTTTGGCAGTAGCGATTCTGCAGCTGATTCGTCATCAGCGTTATACCGCTCCGGTCCGCCGGCAGATAGTACTTTGATAGTGTTGCCAAGGGAAAATGCCACGGATCGGACGCCAATTTTGGCCTTTGGTCCTAATGTAGGAACTACCACGAGCTCCTCTGAGCCGGCTTCATCACTGACAAGCGGTCGAACCTCATCTGCCTCGATATGCCCGTCCGTAGCAGCTGTCCAGGCTTGCCACCTTGTAGGTGCTCCGGGATTCCCACGCGCCGTAGCCGATCGCCTACGGTAGTCTGCACGCTTGGTATTGCGGCAAGGGTTCGCTTCTTGTCGTACACCAATCACGCTTCTTCCTTTGATAATCTCCCAGGTACCTGGGTTCTTTATCCGCTTCTTTGTCTCTATTGCCTCTTCCCACGTACACCATCCTCCACCAGCACCGTCCGACGGTGCGAAAGCCGCAATCGCCTCGCTGCCTCTAGCAGGATGGTAACTGGCCACAATACATTCTTGGGTGTTTGCTTCCACGTACCCCAAGGTCAGAGAACTGAATCCAATTCCACAAGACGATTTGTTATATCGATTGTCGGAATATTCGCATTGGAGGGATCGCCAGGCCACCGGCTCTGTCGCAAAGACGTGCTGCACCACGCCGTCATTCGCGCTGACCAGGTATACGGAGCTGATTGCGCCAATGAGGAATAAAGGGTGCGGAGAGAGCGGCACTATCTGGTGCAGTGTAGTATCACTCACGACATTTAAAGGTAGGCTCTCGCAACGCCAACCCGTCTCAGATTCCCTTGACATGAAAGCCTCTCCATTTCGTGAAAGCGATAGGATCTGCATCGCCCGCACAGTGTTTGACTCTGGCCCTACAACTATTAGCAAAGGTGATTATTGATATACAACACTCAAGTTCTCACCTTTGTGTATTAGAGAGCGAGCCGTGAGTAGCTGACCATCGCAGACAGCTGCCTCGCGTCGGCGGTCATTGCCCACCATTGACACATCTGTCAATGTCCCATCTTTTCTGACAATAACAAGTCTCGGAATTTCCAGAGTTGACCCCGGGTGAAAGCAGAACACTTCCGGATTATGGCTGCCTGATTCCATGGGAATAGATTCGCTCCATGTATACTCTGACAGGTTCCAAAGTCGGATCTGGCTCGTTGACATGATGGCCAGCCATTTCGACTCCGCATCCACGGCAATTCCCAGTATAGGAAACAGCCCACGTCCGTCTAATATTTTAGTTCCAGGCAGCTCATAGCTTGTGATATTGGAACGGATGTCCCATACTCGTATGGTTCGGTCCAGGCCTGCGGAAACAATTCGTCCATCTGATGATGCCACCATCATGGCAACATCAAGAACATGACCCCCAGATAAAGTTTTGACAGACAAAGACGAGCTCTCACCAGAGTCAGGGAAATTGTCCTCCGTCTCCTCGTCTGCCATGAGTAGATAGCTTGCGAGCAGTCGAAGGCAAGCACAAACCAGAGCTATTGAGATAACGAATTCGGCCAACTGGTGGTCAATAAAGTCATATGCCGCAGGGAGAAGCCTCTTCTTTTGCTGTGGCGGCGTTCGATTCGACTTCTTGAGCACAAATACTAATGGATCATACACTTTTGCCGTATAGCTAAACGCTGACGGCTTGATGGCGTTGATTACCTCTTGGGCGGTCTCGTGATCTTGCAGACGCAGCCACGACCCAGGGGACCTTGCCTGATGTATCTCTTTGAGAGATGAGGCTGCTTCTTCGGCGACCGGGGGTTGCAACGTCGAGGTGCCAAAGAGCCGCTTGCCAGGTTCCAGTACACCCACGTCTTCGAAAAAGTGCCATTGGGCAATGATGACAAAACCAATCATGACAACCGTGCCCGCTATTCTAGTAGAGAGTGCGACTTTTCCTTTCAGAACATTGTAGATCCATGACGGTCGTTCTTTCAACTGGCCATAGGTGTGGTTGTGCCTCAGCGTGCTGGCTTTCAATAACTCATCTTCGAGCTCGACTCTGCGAACATCAACACTCAAGACACAGAGGAAAAAAGTTGACAAGTAGAAATAGTCAAATACTGTAGCAATGGCAGCAAATATGCAAAAGCCAGCGACACCGGGGGAGACAATGACTGAGAGGCCCACCAAGATGGCCACGTTCTGCATTGTACTCGCCAGCGCTATGTGCGCCGTCTGTCCAAAGGCCGAGCCAACGCGGCTGCTGGAACTGTTTTCAGCAGGTGTGAGAATCACGGCGTAGATGACTCTGAACATATTCTCTAAGCTTATAGCCAGTATGACCAGGGGATAAGCGGCTCGAGGAATGCGAGATAGATCAATGTCAAAGATTGCGCATACAGTGAAGCTTGACATGATGGATAGCAATATTTGCGTGATGACGGTCGCTGTCAGTCCAGCTTTTGATTTGATAGCCCGAAGCTTTTTGAGACTTGCAAGGAAATAAATGAACATCAGGCCGTATGCCAACGCCAAGCTGGTGATGTCGTATATTGATATTGGCCGAAACTGAAATTCATAAACCTGGCTGCTTTCAACAATTCCATCCGTTGGATAAATATCCCACTTATCTTTGACTTTGCGGGTGAGCAATGGCGCATTGTGTTCCCACTGGCGGCCGACTGGGGAATCGCGGAGATGCAAGAGGGTAATGACAAGCGCATCGGCCGCTAGAAGTCTTCTTTCTGAAAATCTCTTGCCGCTGAAAACGATGGAATGTCTCAGTGTGACATTTGCCGACGTAGACTGCGTCTTTCTCTCATTGACAGTGGTGATGATGTCCGTGTCTGCCAGGATTTCTTGGCGCGAGCAGTGCCAGTAGAGGAGGGGAGAGTGAAAGAACCAAGACTGGTTCGTCAGTCCGTTAACGATATGAACCGCGTCTCTGCTCTCTGTCGGCATCGGCCAGTGGTCGTCAATTGGAGGAGGAAACCCCTGTGATGCGGCAGGGAAGAAATTTTCTGTCGGTCCAAGAAGCTCATCCTGGAGCTCTAGCGTGGCACTGAGTAGATGATTATCCAGTGCCTGCATGTAGTCGCCATGGACCCATATAGATCTCATGATGATGTCTGGCAGGACGGCGGCGTCTCTCGCCAAGGGCTGCGCAACAGTCCAGACATGATGGGGAAGGTTTGAAGCACCATTGGTGAAGTCGTCGGTGAAAAGATAGGGAATGGGGTAGATCAAGATGGTGGCAACGATGCCAGAGATAAGCAGAGCCAGTATAACATGCCGCGCAACATAATTACCATAGCGAGTAAATGCGACACGCACAGGATGTGATGGCGACAGGGCCGGAGCGTCTGTAGTTCTGCGATTTGATTAGTGTCGATGAGCGGCAGTGGCGATACTTGATTGATCTCTTACCCTCGCAGTGGGTAAAGCAAGTACCATATCATGATTGCCCGAGTTGAATCACGATGCGAAATGAAGATCGATCAAGCTATGCCAGTAGCATCGAAAGGCGGCGGGGCTTTACAGCTGAGCTGAACCGAGCATCCCTCGGCGTGATGCAGTGTTTGCGCAGCTTGCATATGTGCCGATGCGGACTAGTTGGCGAGGCGTTTTATCTCTCGAGGCACTGAGTGCGAGGCATCTTCTTCAACCGACTTGTGGGACGGCGACGGTAGAAACAAGATGCGGTACGATGCCTGAAAATACAGCAAAGAGAATAGTTGGCTTGTACAGCTCCAGTCTGTGTGTCGCTGTCTAGAGGTAGACAGAGTTCCATTTTCAGGCGGCGGGCACACCTTGCTTGTGGATGTGCCGAGCCCCCCCTGCTATCTAGGTAGTACTCCCAGGGTTTATCCGCTGGTACCTATTACACTTTTCACAGGTACCTCGGGAGCACATCTTTACGTGCCTGAAAAAAAGCAGGAGTTTAAAGTATATTACTTTCAGACATAGATACAAAATTACCATAAATAGCCTAGAATAACAAAGTTTAATAAAATATTATCAGGGCGTCATTGCTCAAGAGGCGGGAAACAGTACAGTGGTATTAATTACTAGCGGGCGTTATTAACTCAGCGGGGGCACGAGTGTAGGTACGGGGGCGGATGTCCAAATAGGAGCCGCCTGTGCTGCCCACCTACCACTCTCCTTCGGCCATAATCGTACTGACCCGGCCATAGTACCAGTCTCAAGGGCACCAATGAATGCCTGGTCGATCCAGTATCTAGTGACGTAAGAGGAGGATTTATCTGCATCACAGAGAGCTCTATGGAGAGAGTTGCGCTGTAAAAGATACGCATCCAGGGCTTCTTGAAGACATTTTGGCTTGGCATTATGTGAAAAGTAATGCGTGAAAGGCTACGGCGCTTAGGCTGAGGAAGCAGTGGACAAATGGTTTGTGATTCGAGGTGAGTCTGATGTGTTGTCATGTGTTGTCAAGTAAGCGAGGAGACGTCGACATTTATAGATGTTTTGCAGCCGGCCACTGAACGGGCAGATGCCGACACGTATCGCGGGATGTAAGTCGCAGCATGTGATGAATCTTGGCCGGCAAGGATGACCATGCCCTTCATGATACGGTTTGTCATGGTACAAGTCGCTTTCGTCACGATGATCATGGCCGTGATAATACAACTTGTTAGGATTTGACTCGCGGTCGTTACTCGCAGGATGCCATGGACCTTGAGCGGCAAAGATTAACAAGACCTCCGATGTACCAAATTCTAGACCGACGTTTATTGATAGAAAAAGTTGGCAACCGACATGCACTCCTAGCTGGATATTTTTGCCAAGCGATCGTGAAAAATGCCAAGGTTGCCGACGGCCCGCGCCGGCAAGGTTTCGCTGCTCCCGTTCGCAATTAATATACGAAAGGCTACGCAGCCTATCTTGTGCAATCTGCAGTCTGCAGTCTGACGTAGTTTACCGGCACTGTCTGAATGGACTGTAGGCGAGTCGTAAAACAATCATGGTGGGGAGTGAGCAACAATGCTAGATCCGGTCCAGATCCGGTGGCCTGACTCTGGCAGGGCGATGCTGATATAGCTATTCGGGTTTTGCAACAAGTAGTCTGCTGCAATACTTGGGTTGGACCGGCCTTGATCGGCTCTCGCAGTGAAAATGCGGATCTACACCTTCATTGATGTAAATCAGGCCCTAATATTATATACGTTCATATAATTATACGGAGGATTCTCAATACCCCACCAACCCACCTGCGAATAGCGACGAGGCACGAGCCAGCAAAGGCAATGCAAATTTTAACCCAAGGACATTACTTCAACATCATGTCGCAGAAAACGGAGCAGACATGCGTAAAAGACGCCATTGAGCATCTCATCACAACACATGGGGAGCTCAATAGCTCTTCCATCGAGGAACTCGATTGTGAACCGAGTCCTCTGGACTTTATGCGATATGTCGCTCGCAATACCCCATTCGTTATCCGCGGCGGCGCATCCTCTTGGAGGGCATTCAATAAATGGGACAAGGATTATCTTGTATCTGCATTGGCCGGTCAGTCGGTAAATGTCGCAGTGACGCCGCATGGGTAAGATGATACGTACCCGTGCCATTGCCTGCTACCCTCAACCGCTCATCATCCTGTTCTGTTGTAGAAATGCAGATGCTCCCACCCTGTCCCCCGCTCATGATACTCCTCTGTTTGCAAAGCCTCACGAAGAGTTTCAGCCGTTTGGGGAGTTTCTCGATTACATCGTTAGCCAGGAGACAGACCCCGACTTTCCTCCAAATGCAGAGGTTCGCTATGCACAGACACGTGAGTCTCACGGGGCTTTTCAAATTGTCAGTGACTTTCACAAACTAATTCCATTTAACAAAGAGGATGACAATCTTCGACAAGAATATCAGTGTCTGTTTAAAGATGCCCAAAAAGATATTCCTTTCGCGAGCATCGCTCTGCAGAGACCGCCCGAGGCCATCAACATGTGGATCGGAAACTCCAGGTCGGTAACAGCCACACATAAAGACAGCTATGAAAACATTTACGTGCAAATCCGTGGCCGAAAACACTTTGTTCTCTTGTCACCGCTTCACCACCATTGCATGAATGAGAAGCCTCTTCAGCCAGCAACCTACGCCAGAGGTTCGCACGGTCAGCTCTCGCTGTGCCTCGACCAAGATGCAGACCCAGTTCCGGTTGTCACCTGGGACCCGGACCATCCCGATCGGAACTGTGCACCTTTATCGCCTCTTGCGCAGATTGTTCGTGTCACGCTCGCACCGGGCGACATGCTCTATCTCCCTGCAATGTGGTCAGTCCGGACATGCATGTACTCGCTTCTGGCCCGAAAGCTAACCCGAACCATAGGTACCACAAGGTCACGCAATCAGTGGCAAAAAATGACCCCAACGGCTTTGTTGTAGCAGTAAACTATTGGTTCGAGATAACTCTAGACATTGAAAATCGTCCTGTAGACTTGGCGGCTAACAACACGCGACCAGGTACGACATGGATTTCGGCGGCCTTCTATTTCCGACAGCCTCATTCCTCCGCAAACTCACTCTACCGCAGACATGACTCAGAGGATGAACAGGTTATGTCTTGCAGAGATATACTGCTTCTCATTATATACAGTTCGGCTTCTATTTCTTCTTCTTTTGTGAGACTCTCTTCTGCGCTCGCAGTTCCTTCTTCATTCTGGCGTCAACAATCCTGTAGCGGCCCTTGACGCCGTTGGGTCGGCCCTTGATACCCCTGTTCGCACCACGCGCCACAACGAGTTTAGCTGGCCTGCTCGGCTTTTTGCGTGCGGCTCTGCCCAGCAATTTCGCAATACTGTCGGCCTTCTCCTTTTCTGTCATGCCTTCATCAGCAGCCAGCATATCCGACTTCTTCTTGAGCCGTTCCAGCTTCTGCGCAGCCTTTATCTTCTTCCTGGCTTTCGCTTCCCGCACTTTCTTGATCGGACGAGCGTTAAACGCACGCAGTTTCTCCTTGATGGCCTGTGCTGCCGCTTTGGAAATGGGCTTATGAGGCTTGTCATGCTTGGATTCATCCTCGATGAACCATTCAGGCAGCCCATCTCGATCGCGGAAAGCATGCTTATTGAAGCCATCATCAATGACATCCTGACTAGTCTTCTTTCCACTGGCCAACTGGTGTGCCAGAGTCATGGCTTCGGCAGTAATGATGTCAATGTCTAGTAGCCACTGAGTTAGCAGAGGAATCTCATGTACTGTTGCGTCGATTGCGTACCTAATTGCCCATCTGGACGCTTCGTTTCCGTACTCTCCCAATCATCTTCTTCATCATCTCTTGGGATGACTTCCGGTTTGCCACCATTCGCCGTCGTATTCGCCCGAGTACCAGAACGACTGTTTTTACTAGAAGCAGTTTGTCTTTCCTTTCCAATGTTCGTCGTAGGCTTCAGATTGCGGATCTCCTCGTCTTCGTCAATGACAGTCTCCTCAATCTTTCCAGCCTTTGGCAGTGCTTCGGTAAGTCCTTTGAAAATGTCCTGATTGAAGAAGGCGGCAGCCCGGCTAGAAAGTCCATTTGCGCTGCTTTGGTCCTCATCAAAGCTTTTGAGCAGGCCTTGGGCTGGACCTTCGTCCTCGTCGGTAGAGGAATCATCGTCATCTTCTTCCAAGGCACTAGAATCGGACTCCTCGCCTTCGTTCGCAGACAGTCCCTCCCACTCATCATCGCCTCGCTGCTCTCTTGCTTTCTTCGCCCGATATTTCGCATCAGATTCGGCCTTGCGCTCTTTGTAATTCTCATACATGGAATCCAAGTCGCGTTCGAGCCGATCTTCTTCGTAATCACTTTCATCGCTATCGCTACCGGAATCCCGGTTATCGACAGGTTTGACATCCGTTATTGTTGCCATCTTGCCACGATTTAGTCGACGCATGGCTTCGGTTTTGTCCGCGGTCTTCAGCGTGAACATCGAATCTTCTCCGATTGGGCCCGCTTCCTCGATACCAATATCCATCGGGCTGATCATGTTCATTTGCATGCGGACAATCTCTTTTTGCCTCTTCTCGTTTTCCTTTCTTTTTTCCCTCTTCTTCTTGGCGCTATCCCGGTCTCGCATAGCTTGCAATTCTTCCTGTATTTTGAGTTCTTCGTCCATCTCCTCAACCTCAGCAACTTCTTCTGATGCTGCATCTACCGCTTTTTCCTTTGTGGCGAGGCCAAATATGTCTCGAACTCTAAGTCTCCATTTTAAGAGAAGTTTGAAGTCTCTGCGCCCGAGAGTCTTGAGGTCGGAGCAGCAATCCCGGATTTCAGGCGTCGTCTCCGGCAGCTTGTCCAAAGCAGCCAAGGCGACGTCTCCATTGAGAGGCTGTTGAAATGAGAGTTTGTTGCAGCTTCCCAGAATAGCGATTGGGTCCATTGTATGTATGAATTCACTCGCGGGTACTTCTTTGTACAGGGTATAGTCGCCCTCGTCGTAGCCGTCTCGCTTTCTCTTCTTCACTTCAGGGTTGTAAACTTTGGCTTCGTTGTTGGGTGTAGCACCAGCTAATTCAGCGAATACCGATCGGGGATCTAGGAAACGAGGGTCGATGCGCTTCGGGGCCTTGTAACCTCTGCACACAACGAAGATTTCGGCGGAAACGTTACGAGAGGATGGTGGCTTCGTTGCTTCGACATGCGTGAAGAGTTGGTTCAAAACCCACAATAGTGGATTGTAATCTTTCGATCGGAAAACCTTCGTGACAAAAGTGCCGCCCTCAACCAAGAATTCCGTTGCCAACTTCATGGCTTGTAGCGCAAGTTCTGCCTGATTAAACGAATCCTGCACCCATGCAGTACCGACATTGGGCGCGCCATCGTGAAGAACGGTGTCGGCTTTCCATGTCTTCAGGTGTTGTCGGATTGTAGCTCGACACTTCTCGGTTGTAATATCGCTCTGAAAAGTAATGACTCTCGGAATGGGTTTGATAGGTGATAAATCAACGCCAACAATGAGACTATTGACGGGCATAACTTCGGAAGCAACCTGGCACCAAGACTAAAGTAGCAATTAGTACAGAAAGCAGAGGCGCGGGGCAGACAGAAAGAACACTTACTCCAGGCGCAGCGCAAAGGTCCAGTAGGACCTTGCTCTTTTCTAAGAAGCCATATTTCTTGTTTAACTGCACAAGTTTGAAAGAAGCTCTTGCTCGATAGCCTTTTTCCTTGGCAAGTTTGTACCACTTATCCAAGCGGCCTTTGCCGTGCTTTTTCTGAATCGCCATTGTAGCGACCGCGATCCTACCCAAGATCTCGACGGAACTTTTTCGAGACCATCACCAGAAATTTTGCTTGGGATGGGAGCCGATAAGGTTATCACGTGGCGATAACTTGATTGTGGGGGGTATGGGTCTGCCTTGGAGGCGTTGACGCTATGTGGCGCGCCATGCCTGTGCCGAACCCATGCTGCGAGAACGGATACTCGTTAACACCTCGAGTCAATGAGAAACCGTATAAGGGATTTGACAATCAGCCTCTGAGGCGCGCATCTCAGACCATTTGCGCATACGGTTACTCTCATCTTTTCCGCGATACTTTTCAACGATGCGCGGGCAAATGCTGGTGGGAAGGCTTCGGACCGCGTCGCGGAATGCGAACGCCGTCAATTCGACCCGCTACATCCATCGTTTCCAGACTGGCGGCCTTCTGCAGGCAGACGGCTCGATTCGCGCAACCCAAAGGCGTATGTGGCTTGGTGGTAACGCTTTCCATAATGCGGTTACTGTTCGCAATGCATCTTTTGTTCGGTTTCTACCGAAGTTGATGCTGAAATTTGTACGGATTCCTGCAATGTTTGGCGGCCTGGCAATAGCAACTTTTGCCTGGATTCAGTATCAGGCAAACCGTAAGTCGCGTTATACAGAAAATGCTCATGGGCAATGCCCTAATCTTTCACAGAGGCCGGCGCATACGCCATCGATGTCTTCTACTCGACAAAAGATGCAGTTACGAACACCGCTTCAAACCTTTTCGATAGCGCAAAGAGGGTTGCCGAGCAAACATACAAGGGTTGGGAGAATACGAAGGAGCAGATCGAGCTTCCAGAATGGCTGAAGAATCTGATGCAGGCCCCTCCAGAAACTACCGGCGGCGGCGGCGGCGGCAACGGTGGCAACAATGATCCCAAGCACAGCAAACTTGGGGCGGCCACGGCTGTCGGAGCTGCTGCGGCTGGTTACGCGCACGAGGGAGAAGACGACTCAAAATCGAGTCAAGAGGAAGCAAATGACGATCAAATGATGATCCTTACCAAGAAGATGATCGAAATTCGGACGATACTGCAAAAAGTCGGCCAGTCTAGCACTCTTACCTTGCCATCGATTGTCGTCATCGGGTCCCAATCTTCGGGTAAAAGCTCGGTATTAGAGGCGATCGTGGGCCACGAGTTCCTTCCCAAGGGATCAAACATGGTGACTCGCAGGCCCATTGAGCTGACTCTTGTCAACACGCCAGGATCTGCTGAGGAATATGGGGAATTTCCCGATCTTGGTCTCAAGCACATCACTGATTTCGCCTCCATTCAAAGAACTTTAACCGACCTCAACCTGGCCGTTCCAGATTCCGAATGCGTGTCTCACGAGCCCATCCAACTCACAGTCTACTCCCCGAATGTACCGGATCTGTCGCTGATAGATTTACCTGGTTATATCCAAGTGGTAGGCCAAAATCAGCCATTACAGCTGAAGCAGAAGATATCGGAACTTTGCGACAAGTATATTCAGCCGCCCAACGTGATTCTCGCCATCTCTGCGGCGGACGTCGATCTTGCCAACTCTACTGCACTGCGTGCCTCGCGACGAGTCGACCCACGAGGCGAGCGAACCATTGGAGTAATAACCAAGATGGATCTCGTGGATGCGGTGCGAGGAGCAGAAATACTGAACGATAAGAAATACCCACTACGCCTTGGCTATGTCGGCGTCGTATCAAGAGCACCCCAGTCCCAAGGTTTATTCAAAAAGGGCTCATCAAATCTGCTGGCCACTATTACAAAGAACGAAAACTCATTCTTTTCGTCGCATCCAATGGAATACGGCCCGGAAGCTGGGGTCAGCGTCGGAACAACAACACTTCGGAAAAAGCTCATGCATGTGCTGGAGCAAACCATGTCTTCGAGCTTGCAGACTACAAGTGATGCTATCCGTCAAGAGCTCGAAGAAGCCACATATGAATTCAAGGTACAATATAACGATCGCCCACTGTCCGCCGAGTCATACTTGGCGGAAAGCTTGGATGCTCTGAAGCATTCATTCAAGCAATTGACGGAACAATTCGGTCGTCCTCAGATGCATGAACTTCTGAAGAGTGAGTTGGACCAGAAAGTGCTCGATTTGCTTGCAGCCAGGTACTGGAATAAACCAGTCACAGACTTGCTGCCTCCACCTCCCGAAACAGACAGGATAGCGGATTTGCCCAAGGCTGATACTGACTCGCTTTACTGGCGTCGTCAGCTTGATGCTTCCTCTTCAGCATTGACAAAGCTTGGTGTTGGGAGATTGGCAACCACTGTCGTTTCCACTGCGATTCAAGATCACGTTGAAGAGCTTCTGGACCAATCCAGCTTTTCCAACCACCCGTTTGCAAGAAGCGCAGTCATAGACGCTGCATCAACAATCTTGAATGAGCGGTTTTACAGTACCAGCGACCAGGTCGAAAATTGCATCAAGCCGTATAAGTTTGAGATCGATGTCGAGGAACGGGAGTGGGCTCAAGGGAGACAGCATGTCAGCAATACATTGAAAAAAGAGTTGAATGATTGCGAAACGGCGCTTTCAACGCTTGAGACCACAGTTGGCGGACGTCGCAAACTGAGTGAGGTCATGTCATTTGTCGACAAGGCTCGCAAAGGCGATGTTCTCGTGGAGGGCGACGGACGCAGTGGCGCTGGCGGATTCAGCGCTTCATTGCTCAGCAAAGGCAAGTATATTTAAAGGTTCCAGCAGGAGCAGAAAAAAGCTAACTGGTGATAGGCCGTGAAGCAGTCTTTCTTCGTGACAGAGCAGACATCCTTAAACTGCGCCTAATGGCTGTCAAATCGAAGCAATGCGCCAATCTAAAGAACAAGTACCATTGCCCCGAAATTTTTCTTGATGCTGCTGCCTCAAAGCTTGCCTCAACGGCTGTACTCTTTTTAAATGTGGAATTATTATCGGAATTCTACTACAATTTTCCTAGGGAACTCGATCTTCGCTTGGGCAAGCATCTGTCGGACGCTGATATCGAGAGATTCGCCAAAGAGGATCCCAAAGTCCGCCGACATTTGGAGGTTATTCGCAGGAAGGAGCTACTAGAGCTTGTACTGGATAAGATGGAGAGCTTGAAACAGTTGGAAGGCCTTGAACGGGAGCGCCTCGCGTCCAGCCGTAAGCTTCCAAAAGAACGTGGCAGATGGGGACTATTCTAGAGCGGGGATCGTGGTGATTCGAGTCTGTTTGGTTCATTTTTGTTCCGATTGTGGACCTGGAAATGCATTGACGGCGGGTCATACCATACATCCCGTCGTGTAAGACCAGGATGCGGGCACCTCTGGTATAGCAATGCATAGCTTACCTGCCGCCGAATGAAGATACCCTCCTCTATCGAGTTTTTACACATTGTACATCGAACAGCGCGTTCGTATCTATGCGATATATTTCCGTAGCGAATATGGCGTTTGTATTTAGATCTATGAGCTACCATCCGCGTTGAGTTGCAACGATACTTCCCACTTGACGTTGCCACCTGTACCGTAACCACCTCCCAGGCGATTTTGTATCAACGAAGTTATTCTGTTGCGTAATCTGCTGAGAGCCACTTCGTCGCTTCCTTTTTGTACGCTGATTTTCAAGTTGGCCATACAGAGTCCGTAGTGAACTTGCCAGAACTGTGCTTCATCAACACTGGCTATACTGGATTCGGACTCTATGTCTTGGATCACGGAAGACACTCCAGCACCACCGTTGGTGCCACCGTAAGACATGAGCAGCATGAGGCCTTGTGCGATAGCGACACGCATTCCAAGCCCAAACATGGCCAGCGAAATCAGGGCACATATCAGTCTATCCAGCCAGGTGTAGAGTTGGATCGAAAAGAGCGGTAGCAACGCGACGAGGGTGGAGAAGAGCAGTGTCAAAAGATGAAAAGGGTTCGATAGAATGCTTGGCAAAGACGCGAGGTACGAAATCCTCATGACCTTGGCAATTCGAGCGTGGTTCTTGAGGCCGTAAGCGGATGCCAGCGTGCTAAGAATAGCAGCTGCGCAGGCAAGGTCAACAGAGCCTGCTGGGCTTTCACCATGGACATGTTCATGATGCGGCTCATGGTGGCCCACAGATTCAAGAAGATGCTTGAGGTTGTGCGAAACAAGGTCAAACCCGCCGAAGAGAAGGAATATAGACATGGCGAAGCCGGCCAGGACTTCGGCTCTTTCTAGTCCGAATGGATGGCGAATACTGCTGCGCCCCCATACTTCAAAGTTCCCCAGAACATCGACAACCACGCAAACGGCCGCACTTCCGGCGTCAAAAAAGACGAGATGCGACAGCGCGGTTGCCGAAAGCGAACCCTCAGATTTGAAGAAAATAAACACAGCAATAGCAAGATGCGACAGACTCCAATAGAGGCGCATTTTTTGATCTTTGTTCATACTCTTCCATGCTTCTTTCACAGTGGGAATCGGCAGAGATGCTGGGAGAACCAGCGGGGGCCGTTGAGGGGGTTCTTGGAATACTTGATGCTGCGTGGAGATACTGCTGTGTTTGTATCTATGTCCTCGTCGTTGGCCAATGTTCTGTTTCAAAATGACGAGTTAGCTATCATACTGAGCTACTTGTACTCAAGGAAAAGGTCGGGTGCTCCTTACTGATTTGATGGGTGAGGTAGATATAACCTGGGTCTGAAAATTGAACGGGTTGGTGGGCGTCGATTGACCGCTAGGTTGCTGTGTTGCGCTATCCGCCGCCATCGTGGATTTGGAGAGGACGGCGCTGTCCGGGGAGAGCATCGAGGGCTGTATAACAGACGAGTATTGCTTCGTGGAACGTTCAGTGTGGCTTGCGCTTGTGTCGTCGACGACAAGCTCGGGTAGCGACGTATCTGAGGGGTAGAAATTGGAGGAATCCATACGCTCCAGTATTGATGAGATGGTTTCCTATTCGTAATTAGAACAGCGGGATTCCAGCCGCGCACGATTTGCGACGTTGAAGGTGAGAAGATTGCCGCGACAATGCATGTTGATCTGGCGCCAGAAGGTTGAAGCGTAATAGTGGGTACCCAGTGGCCAGGTATCGCTCCCATCAGGGGTGAAGAGCGGGACCTTGCGTCTTGGTTCCGCCAGACCTATGCCTTTAGCAGCCCTAATTGGCATAATAAAGCTCAATCGCGAAGACTTTGGCGCATTGGCAACTCGCGCGTCTACAGGCAGGTGTGAGTTTCTCCAATAAGTTGGAAGATGTGAGATAACTGGGGTTGTACTCGGCCAAGTTTTGCTAACACCCAGGAATAGAGCTCCTACCAACGTGCAACGGTCGATTTACAATGTTGAAATAATCAACGCCGACACCTCGAAAGGCCATTCTTGGCTGCTGATTCTTATGTTGTTGCAGTGACTTGGATTCGGACAGCAATTATGGATACGTCACAATCTCATGAAGAGGCAGTCTCTATGCCGTCGCCGCATCGAGAGAAGCCATATGCTGGCTCTGGACTGCTGTCTAGATTACCCTTCATGAGACCTGCCTTGGGACCGCAACAGATCGATGCCGCGACCGATGAAGGTTCTTCACAGGGCCCTGGGCCATCTCATACTTCTTCTATAGCAGCGCAGCCGAAAACACGGCGGAGGCGCGGCTCCCTTAGAAAGGTTGCCTTACTCGGCAGAGGAGCGCAGCGGGACAAGCGCGACGGCAAACATTTGGCCATTGATACAGCACAAGCCACAGCATATATTCCTTCACCCGACAATCGCGCCGAGGCTTCCATTGGCAGCCGCGATGCCCTCGGTCTCGATGTTGCAGACATACGCTTTCAGGCAAACCCTGAATCACTTGGCACGCCTGCTGGACCTGGGCGTCTGGTCAACTCAAACCGCGATGCGGATACTCAGCCAACACAGGATACATCAACAACCGATGAGGATGATGTTTTACATATTCCACATAATGTGACACCCTCAAGGCCAAATTTGTCAGCCTCTTCCTCGGGCTCTGAATCATATTTTGCTGCTCGGGCGTCCTCACCCCGCCCGAACTCCTTCCAACCGGTCAAATCACCACTATCATACAGTGGCATCTCCACGAATACAATACCTACTTCGGATGCCGATTGGGATTATGCAGAGACCGAGTGGTGGGGTTGGGTTGTTCTGACAGTGACGTGGTTGGTCTTTGTCATTGGCATGGGCTCTTGCCTTGACATTTGGAGCTGGGCATGGGACGTTGGAAAGACGCCTTATGCGCCGCCTGAGTTAGAGGATGACCCGACATTGCCCATAGTTGGCTACTATCCTGCCCTTATCATACTTACGTGCGTCATGGCTTGGGTATGGGTTGTGGTGGCGTGGGTTGGTATGAAGTATTTTCGTCATGCCAAGATCAGCGGGGATTAGCTACTCTCTGTGTATTATACATGTTTCTATGATCGATACCCTGATGTGTACTTTTTCTCTCATCTGCCGGTCATCACCTATGTAGTGTAGTATCGGTCACGCATCACCACAATGCGTTTCGAGCACTCTGCTAGCGTTGACGCGGCTACTCGCTCAAGCATGCGTTAAGAAGCAGCTACTGATGTTTCCCTGCTCTCGTACCTGTGTCAGGGTGCGTGGCACCTCTGTGCCAGCGGGTGTTTGGTCTCCTCCGCACTGATCAGGGTGTACTGAGTATGGCCTCGGGGGTGGATTTCGGGCACGTTACCTACCTAGGGACGCTCATTATGCGGGAATTGGTAGAATAATATCGGCATGCAAGTGAAGAGGTGGGTGTCTTCTCTGCTCGGCCTGGGCACACCGACCTTTCTCTACGGCGGAAGGTACCCAACTGATTGTCCAAACAAGTATGGTAAGCCGTGATTGAACTGTGCGGGAGGCTTTGGAGGTGCAGTCCGCACAGGTGCTTTGCAACGTGGTCAGCGCCAACTACCTGAGTAGCCGATGTACGCTGGTACGGTCGCAAACAAACCCATTTAATTATATAGTCCGTTACATAATTGCTAAATATTGGTGAGAGAATATAAAGACACACCTAGAGCACTCCTGCAAGGCAAAAATGGCGCGAAGCAGCTGACTTTAGGCACTTCATCATTCGTGGCAGGCATACAGTGTAATAGTAGGTACCTGTTGGCGAGCATTGGTAGGTACCTAGGTACCTACCTATGGAGACCGATGCACATGGACAAAGCGGTTCACCGGGCAAGACTGTCCAGCATTGTAAGCCTGGCGAAGAGTCCAGGGAGAGAGAGGTAGTTAGACAGCTTGGCAGCGTGGCGGATAATTTGTCAATGGAAAGACCCCGCACTGTGCGGCGACCTCGGGCATGCCGCTGGGTCGAGTAGTGGCGGCACTCATCAGCTACCTAGGGGGCCTAGGTACCCGACACAGAGCGCCAAGAGCCTGCCACAAGGGACTTTTTGAAAGCACACCGCACCACAGTGCACCACAGCCCTGTGCTGTCAGATTGACGCTGTGCTTGTCCGGAGAGGCCCGTTCGCCCACTAGATCTCCCTGACGTCGCTGGATGAAGTCTTCGTCAGCCAACCTCCTCCTCGACTCTCTTCATCTCGCCTCGTCAATACCCATCCCTCCCACCCCATCGGCGAGCACCATTGGGAAATAGTGTTTACCGTGTCAGCACTCGCAACACAATCAATTTTCGCCGCCCTATTGCCACCACTCAAGGCATTTAGCTCACGACACGACTTGGCGGCCCTACAGCCTGCCTGAAACACGACCTACTCGACCATCACTGGCATCTCACCTCGCGCCGTTCTCTTCACCTGAGAACCATCGCAGCCATCCCAAAGACGCCTACAGGGCACCGGGAACAATCTGCACTATTCCTACGCCGCGGCACTGCCCGCTCGAAACACCTCTTCTCGCGGCCCAACTCCTCGTGCCCCGAACGAACCCGACTCACAAATACCATTTGCCACATCATTACTCTGCCACGCCCCAGCGGCTCGCTTTCGGTCGCCAATTCTTCCGTCGCTGTTGGAAACTGGCATAATTCATTTCAAAGGTGCTCAAGCCGCGGTGGCAGGCTCCCACGTGAATCGTATCTCGGACAAATTGTGGCGACAGCGCCCTTTTCACATAGGAGACTGCCAAAATGAGAGAAGTCAACTTCAGTATACCAAATGTCAACAAGGCATCGGTGGGTATTACAACTGCGTTGTATGACCGCCGGGCGCTTGATTGTACTTCGACTCTGCCCCTGATTAACTCGCTCAACCATCTCGCATACCTCACAACATCCTCCGCGCGTATTCGAGACATATTGACTGTCGATGGAGGCATCGAACGGCTTGTCTGCATCCTCAAACAAGGCAGGAGCAAAGACATGATGGGCATGTGGAAATGGAACCTAGCATTTCAATGTGTTGTCAACATTGGTGTGCGCGGAACCGAAAATGTGCGCACGCGTGTGGTTGAGGCCGACATGGTTCCTGTCATCGCAACCATTCTCGACAACTACATCAAAGTAATTGATCGATGTCGTGAAAAAGCAGACGAAGCGAAGCAGAAACAGATACACGAGCACCACCATCGACACCGCAGCCACGATCATCGCGTATCTTCCAGGGCTTCCGGACTCTTTGCGAACAGATCTTCACGCAACGAAACAGAGCACAGAACTTTACGACGGCAAGCGCTGCCTCCATCAATTGATGTTACGGCCAGCTATGCCGGACCATCTACTGCCGCTCTCCATCAAGGATCGGAGGCGTCCTCTGCCTCGTCCCCGGCAAGGTCAGGGACCTCAGATAGACCAGCAGTTACACCAACTCGCCATCGCCACAGCTTTCGAGCTGCTGAAAGCCAGGCTACGGTAACTCGACAAGCTGTCCAACCTCTAGCACCAGCCGTCCCTATGATGGAAGCTCTTGATGGCCTCGTACGTCCCGTGAGAGACGTTGACCGCTTAGCATCCATGACACTTCTGGGACAGTCGGAACTTGTGTCTCAGCCAACTTCCCCCACAACACCGCTTCCGCTCCCGCAACTACGCTCTCCGACCGTGATACCAACGGCAAACATCGATGAAACAACTCCACAGCGCCGCAGGCCATCGATTCGCCATCAAAACTCCACCGCTGAAGTCGACGATATCAACAACGATAGCATGCCATCCGATGAATCGCCCGATGCAGAAATGACTGGAACTGCAGACATTCGATCAGCTGTCGGGATACAAGATATCACAATGGATGATGGTGAAGGGATGTTGGCCACAGAGACGCTCGAATTGACTGCCGCAACTGTCTCTGAGACGCAAGACACTGGTGCCTTCAATATCACTCACCGCTCCCCAATCGATGGAAGTATCGGAAGTGATGTGGCACCCGCTCCTGTACCGCCCATTGGTCTGTCCCCAAACCGCCCTTCTTTGGTTTCGCCTCCTCAGCCAAACGCACCAACATCATCAGTGCCAAGATATCTGCTAGATCGTCATTTCGTGCCGAATCCACAAATGCTGGCCGTCATGCCGAGGGAAGAAGATGTGCTCATGTCACTGCAGCTTCTTGCCTACGTTTCGAAATATTGTGGTCTCCGTTCATATTTCCAAATTAGCCACCTGGTTCCTAGGCTTGCCATCGGCAAAGACCTCGCAGCCCTCGATGGCGAAGGCGACGGCGAAGAGATTGACGATTCTGTGGCTGTCGATGAAGAATATCTGCTGCCAAATGACTTTAATCTTTTCCCACTCGTCGAAAAGTTCACTGTCAGATATCACAGTACTGACATGCAATACTGGGCCGGCGTGGTCATGCGTAACCTGTGTCGCAAAGACGACACTCGCGGTGGTATTCGACAGTGCGCATACTATCAATGTGGAACCTGGGAAGAATTTCCACGGCAATTTGCGAAATGCCGCCGATGCCGCCGGACGAAATACTGCAGTAAGGAATGCCAAAAGAGCGCTTGGGCTTTCCACCGCCACTGGTGTGTCGCAGCTTCCCAATAATCAAACGCGGCACTACCATGCGCGATTTTCGTCATGATATCCGGTTCATCTGACTGCCACATCCTCATGTCGCGGTTTGTTTAATATACCGCTATTTCTTGGCGCGGCAGAGCGTTTTGAAACACTCCGCATTCTCTCTTCGATACCATGGGATCCTTCAGGCGTATTTGGGCGGTTATGACTTGGGTTTACAACTTTTCATGTCTTGCGTCTTCGAACTGTGTACGAAATTGCTGCTACCTCTGCGACCACGGCAAACTCTGCGAATGGGCCGCATGCTTGCTCGCTCCCGGCGCAAGTTTTGGTTATTCAAGGAAAATTGGAGGCCTGAGAGGTAGCAAGGCAAAACATGTTTCGTGATTTTCTTACTCAACGCTCGGCGATTGCATCAGCTTGCATTTTCTTGGGTTACCAATAACATTCTAGCGACATCCTGCATGGGGAAAGACTTGGTGTGCGAAAATAGCTCAGGCTTCTCGGTCGTCACAACCAAGTTGATATAGCGATAGTGAGCCAGGTTGACACCTGACTGCTACTAGTTTTCTGTATCGATGTGACGTTCACCTTTCTGCCCTCACTCCATTCGAAATCTTTATATATCCTTTTGTTTTCATAGATGAATTTGGATGAATCATGTTCCAATTTAATCGTGCAGTCGTTTTATCACGTGTAAAATGCAGTGGTGGTATCCTGACAATAGTTGAACAAGGAGCTCCTCTGATGTGAGTATTTTGTACATGAATTACAGACGCCTAAGAACGATGCAAAACCCATCCAAATTTCCGCCGCTGAATTTTATTTGCTCGACATTGCCTTTCTCCTGCTCTTACCAGGGCGGCTCGCCTTCATCTTCTTGCTGCCGGCCTTCATCTTCTTGGCGTTGAAACCACTTACATCGCCCGAGCTCATCGCATCGCCGGATTTCGAGTGCTTCTTTTTACCACCAAAGCCAAACTTTTCGTTCTTCTTTTGGCGCTTTGCATTCGGCCCCGAAGACGAACGGCCTGCGCCAGACCGCTGAGAGTGCTTGGAAATTTCATCGTCGACTGCTATGTCGAACAGATCACCCTCCTTTGTGCCGACGTCGCCGCCGGACTCTTGGCGCTCTGAGAAATTTCAATTAGTGCGCGATTCCAAATATACGATAGTGTCTGATCTTACTTCTCTTCAGAGTTTTGATCTTTTCGAGTGTTTCGCGTTTGGCCTTTTGTCGCTCTTGCAGTTTGGCGACCTGGACTTGTTTGCCGAATTTTTTCAAGTCGCGCTGCTTTCGTGCTTCGGCTGAGGCCTTTTTCGCAGAGGCTTCCTCAATCAGCTTCGCCTTGATCTTCTCCATGTGCGCATCTTCCTTCACCATCTCGGCGAAGTAGTCCTTTGGCCGAGAAAATGGCACGCCCTCGGCTAGAAGCTTGCTTCTACCTTGTCGTGCAGCATCGAGGCATTGAGTATAGAAAGCGAGCTCTCGCTGAAGATCGTCGGACACATCAGGGATAGACTCGGCCGTACTGGTGGAGGATACGACGATTTGATGTGCTGCGAATGGCACACTCTTGCCTGTAGGAATGGATATGCGATCAAGAGATGCAAGGAGGGCAGACGTGTTGTTTATAGTTAAACGTGTGTGTGGGATAAGGTCTTCTCGGTCTTCCTCGTTCAAATCTTCGAGGTCTGAAATAGGAATGTCTTCGTCGTCTTCATCGGCCTCGTCCTCGTCGTCGTCCGCGTCGTCATCTGCCGAAGGAGTTTTCTTTGACTCGGCGGATCCAGTGCGTTTGGGCAGGCGTTTGTCCAGCTCAATAGACGATTCGGACGTATCACTGTCGTCAATACCCTCCAGATCAAACTGTGTTTATGTATTAGCGCTCGTTTCAGCATGAAAATCTGGTAAAAAGAAGAGCCCAACCTTCAGAGCGCTCTTTTCGTTTTCGTCGGAAGACTCGCCAGCATGCGACGAGGTTTTTGAAGCAGCATTGCCAGAAACTTTAGACTGCCTTAGCAGTTTGCTCTTTGGAGGTTCCATTCAGACAGCCAAAGACTCCCTTCCGGGTATTGAAATTATTCTAAACGGGTAATAATGAAGAGAATTCGAGGTTGCGACTGCCCTGTACTCTCTACTGGAGGAGGCGGCAATCCACTTAAAAAAAGTTCAGAAAGAAAATCTCAAAATTCTGCCGTTGAGACCTTCACACCGCCAACTAATGCCCCACCAGTGCCACCAGCTCTTTTTGGCCCACTTGCGGGGCGTCACTTTCCATAATAATGTGAACAGTGCAAATACGTAACGACTCTAGTTAACGGTATAAGTGAGATGCGGAATAGTCCTGCAGCTTTTCTTCGAACATTGGTTCCTGAGCAACGAGCCAATTGTTTGCAAGGCTGTCGAGAGGTACTTCTTTTCCAAGGGCTTATCACTTTAATCGAGCAGTCAACTCTTTGCGGTACACGAAAGTATTTACATCATTTAAACCCGGTTAATATAGATAATCTATTAATCCTGCCCGCGTACCATGTTGTATTGTTGAAATGTGGTGCAGGACTTATACTGAGCCCTCAAATGGCCAAAGGCAAACTACGTCGGCTGAAGCGCGTTACAAGTCAGGTGGTTACGAGTCCTGAAATCGAGGCGAGAATATTTCGAGATCAGAAAGCAGCAGAACATCCAGCAATCACTCTAGCTCTATGTTTCGTGGCTTTCTACTGCGGCCATCCTCAGCTGCTCCGTCTCACCTCACTGCTCTCACCATCAACAAAGAAGAAACGTGCATGCAAAGAACTGGACGGGAACGTATAATAGCAACAATTTGTTTGAATTAAAAATAAACCCCAATTTCAAGCTGTAAAAGAATAGAAATTTATACAGGACCCAGTCAATCTCCACATTGTCGTTGCGCAGCGCTTAGTTAGGCCTGCCATAAGTTGCTGCGGAAATGTTGTCGAAGTTTGGTGTTCAAAATAAAATAGCTTGTGGCGGTACACAATCTGTGTTAGAGGCCAAAGCCAATCGATGGTGAAAAAAACAAGCTGAAATTGGCGAGTAATAGGTATGTTGAGCCCCGGTAGACGATGTAATTCTCGTTCACAGGTCAGACGAAGCGAAACCCAAAATCATGGCAAGTAGCCAAGACTTTACATGATGGTGCACGCCTGGTAGCTGCTCCATTTCTCATTGGAACCCGAGCTCATGGTAGCCGTCTTTGCGTTCTCATCCGCTTCGACATGGTCTGCCATGAAGGCTTGCTTGGGCTGAAGCTCACGAGCAAGAGAGCCGTTGCTCTTCTTACCCTGGCATCTGTTGGTAGGCTTGTTGTGCTGGAGGACAGGCATGATTGAAATGTTTGTTTGAAAAGTTGGGATATGGTATGATGTGTATATTGTAGGTGAGTGTATGTGCGGATGTTGATGAAAATCGTTTAGACAGAAGCACAGGAAAAGGTGCCTTTTTATGTCTTGCGAGAACATGTCGTCTCCCACAAGACAGGCGTTCGTCAAAGCTTCTAAGACATATTGTTTCTCATGAACCAAGTCTATCTGTCTACTCATCTTAGTATTGTTCTTCAATCGGGCCACTTAGCGGGAGTCGTGGCGTCGTTGGTCGGATGGGTCAAGGTGTAGTCAAGAGCTCTCAATTGGCCGACAAAAATACGCCAAAGGACCCTTTCAAAGAAGAGAAAACAGCCGAGGTGCTGTCTAGTTGAAACGAAAGTCACAATAGGAAAGCGATATATCCATGCGCTCCATCTCTTACTATTGTTCTTCAGCAGCTGCGGGGCCGCAGTGCAAACATATCGCGGGGTGGCCATGGCGAACCACGTTAACTTGGCTCAACCCACGTTCTCGGCTTGTAGCAGTCCCATCGATCCTGCACAAAATGATAGCTCTCCACAGGTAAAAACCGCGCGATCGACTTGCACATGTCCAAGTGTGCATGCATTGTCATCGTTCGAGGCGCAAACTACCATTATCGGACAGCCCCGCCGACCCACAAAATAACCACGGGTCTTGACTTTGCTTCCAACTTTTCTTTCAGGACTCATGATGCATCCAGCATTTCAACAGCACAAACGACAGCCATCATATCACAAGGCTTTACAAGAGCGTGGGACTAGTCCCTATATCGCGGTACAACGCTAGTATACTTCAGCATGCCGCACAAGCATAAGCGGAAAAGAGGCGACGATGCGGAGTACGTCCCCATGTGCTTTTGTTACCAGTACTTTGGGACTAATGATAGCCACAGTTTCAACCTGCCGCCTTCGCAAAGGGCAATGCCACTCCCTGTCAATTCTGTTGCCTCGAGTGGCACGTCTAGGCAAGCAAAGAAGCGCCGCCAGGCAAAATCTGACACCGATGCGCCACGCGCCTTCAAAAGGTTGATGGCATTTTCGGCCGGCAAAAAGATACATTCTGGCCTTGACCATGGAAGAAATAAGCAGTCGACGACATTAGAGCCCAACCGACGAAGCGAACCACTTCAAATAAAGCCCGGTGAAGACCTCAGAGCGTTTGCGGCACGTGTAGATGCTGCAATGCCATTGGCAGGGGTCTCAACAAAGTCGGGTATCAAAGGGGGCAAGGATTTAGATGGCATCAAGATCAAAAGAACGCGAAAAGAGCGCAAAATGCACAAACTATACGACCAGTGGCGAGAAGAGGAGCGGAAGATTCAGGAAAAGAAGGAGGAAGAAAAAGAACTGGCAGCAGAACGTGAGCTCGAGAACGATGAAGCAGGCATTTTTCCAACGTCTATTTTAGACGATGATGAAGGCATTAAAAAGAAGAAGAAGGGCAAACGTGGCAAAGACGCCTTCGACGACGACCCTTGGACAGACTTGAAAAAGAAGAGAGGAGAGGTGAAACTCAGCTTGCATGATGTGGCAGATGCTCCTCCAGAACTACACAAAAAGCAGTCGCGACTTCTCAAGGTTGTTGGAACAGCTACGGTCAATGTTGGAAGCGTGCCAAAATCTGCTGGTAGCTTGCGGCGGCGCGAGCAGCTAGAGGAGGAAAGACAGGACGTGGTTGAGGCATATCGACGAATTCGAGAGCATGAGCAACGGAAATTGGATACCAAAAAGAGGGGGAAACCAGATGTATGATATATCTCTTATTGGGTAGAGTTGGCGCGATGAATTGCCTAGCGACAGATCTTTCATCACTGCCTGCTAAATGTGCCTGTAGGTCCTCGCTGTCAGTCGAGCTTCCCAGGTTGTAGTCGGACACTGGTAATCGAGACAGCGTGCCATCCGCCCCACAATTCTCGAGGGAAAGAAAAATTTAGCGTCGAGCGCGACGCTGCGCGCTCTGGTTGTGAGTTCAACTCCTGCGAACAAACGATGAAGCCATAATTTTTTTTCATCAACCACTTACAACATGTCGCGTTGAAACAGTGACATCTTTAGCCATGGTGACAAATCTTGAGGGGCTACTTGAGCGCATAGTTCTTCTTGCGTCTTGCGCTGGTGAACAAGGTACGCCCCCATCTACCTCTCTGCCCACTGGTTTCCCCATTTGCTCTCAACAAACAGTCCGCCACAGAAATCATCAATTAGTCATATGTGTGGTACATTTTTAACGCATTTTAGGCTGTACTGTAACGGAACTTCTCTCGTCAATTCTCGTCTTGCTTTCGATAGGTGAGGGAGATCCCTCTCAAGATGAACTCTTCCGGATTCTGGAAAATCCACAGTCGGAAGCTTATCGCACCACCGCAGTCATCTGGAAATGGGTGGTAGAGAGAAATGACGTCTCGGTTGGGAATCTTCGGAGATATAATGGCGTTCCTCTGGACGAGATACTTTCCTTGGAGCGGAAATCGCCAGCCGCGGAGCACATGTCAAAAGCGCCGCCTCCAGATACAAGCACCCAGGCTGATGGTACGTTACGAATATATGTATCAGAAGACACCATGTGGGAATCATTGGCTGGGCATGGAGTTGACCATAAGCGCATTCCTCGATCCGAATGGATCCTACTACAAGGTATTGCCTCCACAAAAACTAAAGGAATTTTGCAAGGAGATCTGGGTAGGCTTGTCGGTCAAGATAAACGATCGGTACCGAAGAGGACCAGCTGCTTAGTAGAGAAGGGCTACATCACGAAGCGGACTACCCTTGTTCGCGGTACCAAAACAAGCAAGCTCTGGCTCAGGTTCCTCGCGCCCTCGATACCAGACGAGTCGAGCGAAAGAAGCGAAGCAGAGACGGATATCACTCTTTCAAGGCAATGCTTAATTGAGAGCTTGGAACCTGTGCCATGGCATATGAGATGGACGGGTGACTCTATCGATTACAAAGTACTTGCCACTACGATCATGGCAATCTGCAAAGAGTGGAATGTCATGCGCCTTCAAGATCTGAAGTCAAAGCTCGGGGTCTTGGGGATGGCATGGCAGATGAAAGTTATCTCCAAGATATGCAGATTTCTCAATGCTCGCGGTACTATTCAATACGTCGCCGCAAAGCTCAACAATCGCATATTCAAAGACTGCATTCGCTTCAACAGGGACATGAATGCCAGGGACTGGTCCATTTTCTTAGCCACTGGTAAAAGGACTGCCAAAACATGGAAGAACGCGACACAAGAGCTCGGCGAAGACGAAAGTAGCATGCTTGGTATGCTGAAAAGCGCCCAGGGGCTTGGAGAAGCGCACTGCCCCTCCTGGTGCATTTACATCCCAATCACTTCTCTTGTTACACTGTGTATTCAGCAATCAGGGTCTAACGGGCTGACGAACCCGCAATTATGCGCGATGACTATTGGACCCAGCTTCACGCGCTACCTGGCTGGCTTGACAGCTTCGATATCGACTGACAACATACAGCCAAGCAACACAGAGCATCTTACTGTGAAGAGTGAGCGCGGCCGGCCTGGCAAGTCTTCTTCGCTCTATTGGTACACGATGGCGAACTCGGAGATACATCAAGAGAGCACTCTTTCACAGAAAGCCTCCCAATCACCTCGTAAGCTCAAGAAAAAGCGCCGCGGCTCCTCCGAGCCCTACAACTTCGAGTCTCTAGACCTCGGAGATAGCAATACCGTTCGGGTATCAACACTGTCAGATCTATGCCAGCGAGGTCTTTCCCAACAGAAAAGACGAGGTCGCCCGAAGACGATAAAACCGGAACAAAGTAACGGCCTCCGCAATCTAACTCCTCGAGAATCGACATTGGTACAAACTTCAAGAAAAAGAGGAACTCGTGGGGCCGCTACTGAATCAGTTGTTATTGGGGGACAGGGAAACGCCGGCTCGATTGGCGAGGGAGCTGAAGCAGAAAGTCACGAGGAGAGCTTTACGATTGACAACCTGGATGAAGTGGCGGACAATGAGGTACCGGAACCAAAAGCACGCGTCCGTGGTCGTCCGAAAACCCGTGATGACAGCCAAGCCAGCAAAAAATCAACCAAAGCAAAGGCCCAAGCACCTGGCCATCGTCAATTCAGATGCGAAAAATGCCATGGTACTTGGAAGAACGATGTGGGCTTGAAGTATCATCTTGAAAAGTCGCAAACCCCCTGCAATCCCTCCTTCAAGCCTCAGCTCATGCCCGCCCCCAAGAACCCCAGTTTGGCCATCGGCAGGCGTCGAGTACCGCCTGCGCGAAAGCTTCCTATCAAGTCAAACACTGGTTATACAAGCAACCTATCCACCACAGGCAATGGAGTGCACAATGAAGCTGTCGACGAAGATCTCATACATGAAAGAGGAGAGTGTTCGGATCTTGCTACCCGACCAGTCAAAATGAAGGATATTAGAAGTTTTGAGCCTGCGGATGTCAATGAAGATGTCTCAATTCTGTCGGGGCAAGCAGAGCTCTTGACGGTCCTCTCCGCCCTCCCACCGCGGCAGGTTGACCCTTTCGCGAAACACTTGGCCCGGCAATATGCTGGGCACCGTGATGTTGATGGAATAACTGAAGATGTCAGAGCTTCAGCGAGTTTACCGCATTTGCAAAAGGCGATCTTGGAGGTGCGCGAGACTTACCCTTCTGCTCTCACCTTGGCCCCGCAAGACTCTACTTCCCCGGCTGAGAGCATCAAAGAAGCCTCGGAGAAAGCGCGCATAAAGAATCCGCTTCGTCATAAATTGATGAATATCATTCTTGGACTGTTGAACCAGTACAGTGGGGCACTTCCAGCTGGACAGTCACTAGAGATTCTTGTCTCTGAAAGTTGGAGGTTGCAGCAGTGCGAGGGAGACATCCCTAGCGGTGCAAAGATCAAATCGGTCATGTTACAAATGATCCGAGAGAAGAAGATTGTCGACCAGTGGCACGCGTTCCGGGCATCTGATGGCCGAATAGGAAAATGCCAAATCATCACGATCCCATCAGTCATGGCATTCGCCCCAGAGACGAGGGCCCTCGTTGAGACGATTCGGCAGCTTTATCCGGCCAATATTCTCCCGCATCAAATGCCAGGAGTTCCTTGCGATGCTAACGAAGCAGAGAACCTCGAAGAGGAAGAGGAAGACAGCAATATGGTGAGATCATTTCGACAAGACAGCAAAGTTGGTGGGCGGGGTAGGAGGTCACTTGCAGCTGGTGTTGCCACCTTGAGCGCTCCGGTATATGCGGCCCAAATAACGGCGAAACGGGCGGCTGATTCTGGCGAGATTCCAAGCCCTCCCGGGAAAAGGAGACGCGTGGCCGAAAAGGCAAGCCATGCTGTGGATGAATACCAGGGGCAGCATTTCTGGCCCGTTGCTGATGTTTCGCCTCCTGCGCATGACATCCAACAGGTCTCTCCATCCGCATGTGCCGGGATTACTTTGGATATTTGCTTCAATGATGTCGACGAAAATAGTCATGGCATCATTGGAATCCAAACGCCGCTATGGGCTCGCGATAGCGTGACGCGCCCTTTCGAACGTTTGGCCAGGCCAATGCAACAAAACGGATGGATTGCAGGATCTGCATGGTTTTCCTGGGCATCACATCATCGCGTCCCATGTCAAAATCCTTGCACTGCCCACGAAGATTGCTCACAATTTGGTTATTTCGTGGAGAAACTCAGAATGTGTCGGACTATCGAGATGGAGAATGAGTATATCGACCATTTACCCACGCGAAAGCACGACATTTTCATCAACTTCCTAGGTGGTGACGCTGGAAACCATGTACGGGTGCATAGAATACAATGGCATAAGTCGGACAAACGGCAGAGCGCAGCGCCCGAAGTTGTTGTCATCAAAGCGGACGAGGATGAAATGGGCTCCTCCTCTGTATCCGCGGATGAGGAAGCGGAGCCGCCATCTGCTGCCGCACAAGACTATCCTGGCCGGATCTCTGCTGGTACTCCTCAAATGACGCCAGCCGTCACAAGACGCGCGGCACTGACTTCCAGAAGCCTGACTTCTCTCACGCTCAATCCGAAGGAGCGGACATTGACTGCAGAACTGCAGACGGGCCCCGACAGCGATGAACTTTTGGCGGCATTCGTGGCCATTCGCAGCCTACTTGGTGGTATAGACAAAGTCATCGATTGGGGCCTGTTGGCTCGCTTGTTCCCTACCGTTGGACTGCCATCTCTGCGACGCTTTTGGGCTAGAGTTCGCAGAGAGAAAGCTTCTACTATCTTGAAGGCAACGCAAGATTTCCAAGACCGTTTCATCGCCGCTGTTGAAGCCGATGAAATGGCCATTCCAGATTATGAGCGACCATTGGAGTACGACTGGAAGGGCCTTATACAGTGGACTATGCGGCAACCCAACCAGGAGCAGCTGTACCTTCCCAGCTCAAGGGAAAGATTTCAGCACGAATTCAAACTTGAAGATGGTAGCAAAACCACCGAAGATTGGAAGGAGAAGTTCTACCATCCTCAGTCATCGATGTACTCTCGTTTCGAGACTGCTACACTTCAGCCCGGGTCGCTGACAGCCACAGAGGTCAAAATGTCTAAACTGCAGCCCGCACTCGACACCATCGATATTGCTCGATCCTGGATCCGCTCGCTATGCTGTACCAGCGAAACTGACTATACCCCCCAAGATGTCAAACAGAGATTCTCAATGCTTTCGAAAGATACGCCGCAGCGAAACACGCTGGTTCTCAAGACCGCCATTGACCAGCTCACCAAAGAGAGAGTCATTTGCAAAAGCAAACGAGCACCGTTTGGCGGACGGCCGTACAGGCTCAATGAAGCGTACACTGCTGTTCTTGCAAAGGTCGCACACAGACAAAAGTACCTCGATGCGGTTTCTTTTAAAGAGGGCCTCGACCAGGCTTTCCGAAACAGCAGCACTATGAAAGTGCCCTATACACTGTCTGACGGTGCGATGATGGCACTGACGAAT
Organism: Beauveria caledonica; assembly: GCA_030777785.1. Taxonomy (NCBI): domain Eukaryota; kingdom Fungi; phylum Ascomycota; class Sordariomycetes; order Hypocreales; family Cordycipitaceae; genus Beauveria; species Beauveria caledonica. The sequence goes on along the minus strand of JAPFSE010000353.1, from coordinate 15,519 downwards.
TTAATCGCCCATGAACGAATACGAGTCAGAGCAGCAAACGTGCCAAACATACCCTTTGGCTTTGAGCCCGGCAATTACGAAAGTCGCAAGTATCCGAAATCGTACTACCACATGGATCTTGAAGTTCAGCCAACCCCATCCTATCTGTTCAACGGTGACGTTGGCATACTTGAAGTTATCCAAGGTGTTGGTCCGCCGAGAGAAGGCCGCACACGAGAGATACCACAGTGGATTGACTTTTTCGGCAAGCTTGATGAGCAGAGATGGGCAGATATCTTGGGTGCCGTCTGTTTTGCGTTTAATACGAGAGGCATCACGTCCGTCACGGGCATATGTGATGCTGTCGCGCCGATACTCGAGGCGTTTGAAGCGGAACTCATCATTTCTTGGGGCCTCAAGACTGGACTTTTCACCAGGGCGACGCAGCATTCCGGCATTACGCTCGGAGAATGGTGGTGGTTGGTTGTGGTGCATCAGTGGAGTTGAACGCGTGGTGCATCGTGGAAAAGTAAATGGTAAATACATCAATAAATGAAGAAAGTGTTTTAGATCTTGTCCGCAAACTCGAAACTCCGTGACGCCTGACTGAAGGCAAAGGTGTAAACTATAATCCGAATAGCACTTTGATGAGTAATGCAACAAGTAGAACCACAAGAACCACAATAGCCCTATCTATCCAAAGCGGTATTGCCTCGTTCGTAGTCTGGGTTTGAGTTGATATAGCATGTACCCTTTGCTCTTGGATAGGCACTGCATTTTGCGGAGCCTCGAGGTTTGCTATTTGGGGAGACCGTGGCGGTGCGGCAGTAGGACGTCCATTCACGGGTGCAGAACCCTGTGGGATTGTTTGCACAAAGCCCTCGGCAAGTTCCGAGTCTTCAGATGTACTTTCAGCAGCGGGTCGATCCTCTTGCCTCGGATCATCAGTCTTCAGCTCATCTTTCCAGACCATCTTGAGCTCCTGCGGAACAGCCACGTCCGAGACGGCGCTGCCGGGATCCTGACAGCGTTCTTCGCAGTCCTTGATAATTTCTGCATTAGACTTTGCGCAAGTGCTGCAGGTCCACGCTCCAGAGTCCTGTGCAAGCCGCCGGCGCACGTCATCAGTGGTCTCTAACCCTCCCAGTTGGCCACGCGCTTCAGTCTCCATGAAACTACGTAGTCTTGATTGCATAAAACATATTAGCGATTATACTGTTAGCGGACGGCGTTGGCAGGGGTTCATGGACTGACGCTACTAGTGCTGTGCGGACACCCCATGCGGGCTGCCAAGTCTCTTCGTGATGGCCACTGATGCTGAGACAGATTTCGCGATTCGCCTCGAATCGCCCATTCGGCGTGGAGAAGCGAAACATGGGAGGGCGGAGCGGATACGTTGGGGGGAGCACAATACGGCCATGGTAGACGCCCTCGCTGTAGACGGAATTGGGGGGTCCGCGCAGAGTGAAGTGCCATTCAAAGAGATCCGTTTCCAGTGGGTGTGCCGCGTAATCGCGGGACGGTGAGTTGGATATCTCAGCTGCTTCACGTACTATGGCGAGCCGCATTAACAACCAGACAAAGGGAAGGGAGGATGACAAGTCGTGCAACAAGTGTAATCAAAGATACGACGGAGCACAGCAGGGATATGGGAGGGAAGTGACGGAAAAGACTGAAGAATGAAACGGGAAAATGGGAAAATGGGAGTTGAGTAACATACAGATGCGTTTAATGGTAGGAGAGCGAGTGCTCATAGCCGTAGCCTTGGTGCTGGACATTGTCTCATTCCCCAGAACTCAAGCGGCAAAGCAGGATATGCGACGAAAGAGAGTCAGCGTCAAGGGGTGTTTGAGTAAAGACGAGCCAAGTGGAATATATTGTGAGGTGCCTGCCGTTGTATCGTGTAGTTCATTACAGAGCAAAAGAGTTCCGTATCGGGAGAGAGAGAGAGGTGGAGGGCAGTGGCGTTGGCTGGGCATGTGAGTGAGCCACCGTGTCTGGAGTCACCCTCTCACTTGACTTGGCGACAGATTGCAGCGCCAGCTTTTAGTTAGGTAGGTAGGGAACTAGGTATACCTTGGGCCCACCAATCGCTACCTACTTGGACACCTTGTTTATCTACCTACTTGTCTGCATAAGTTTAATCCCTGAGGCATCTCAAGGCTAGGTTAATTCACGCGCAGATGCAAAGCTTTTTTTTTTCTTTTTTTCTTTTGCCTGCAGGCGCGTGACTTTCTGTAAAAGTTGCAGGACTTCATCGGCATGCATCACGCCTCCGCTGTCCCGAGACTTGTGGGCACCACCACTTTTTCAGTGGTAGCCACTTTTTTTTAGCAAACCAAAGCGTTGACAGATTGGCTTAGTCATCCCACGCCATCGCCAAATTCAATGCCGTCCGGTATGCGCCGTGACAGCTTCATCACCTACGACAGCAGCGAGGCCAGGTTCAATCGCCCGATACCACATCCAATCAGATCACGACGGTGTGTGACGCCCCGGTACTTCTTGTTATGCTCCGAAGTCCAGCCTTGCTAACCCATATGATTGCAGGGACCGACGTGACGCCATTCGCGCAAAAATCCCACATCTGGATGGTTCATTGTTCGCCATGGGCCCCCCTAAACCCCCTGTGCCCCATGTGGCTCCCATCTACCGCTTGACTGCCACTGCTCTTGGAGCTGGCATGTGGTTCTGGGTAAGAAGATATCCGACTTTGAATTCGAGAAACCCTTACTGATGCGAACCCGCCTTTGCAGTTGATGTACCGAGCGAAGAAAGATGGTACGATTCGCCTTTCCGATACCAAATCTGCAAATATGGCACTGAAAGTGGCTCCATTTCGTGAAAACGCTAACGTATACTTCCACAGGACCGGCTTTGATGGGATGGAAGCACCCGTGGGATCACTGAACGACACGGGGAGTTGTTGCAGGCCACGTCAATGTATTTATAAGGCAGCTTCTGTTTCAATAAAGGCGAAAACAAAACAAATCAGGAAAACGACGACGTGATGACCCACGTATGACCCCGCGATTATGCTGAAGATGAGAGATGCTCACTTCCCGGACTACTTCTCGAACAAAAAATGAAATACACCTCGTATGCCGCCCTCGACTTTCCCAATCATTACTGTTGAATTAGAGCCCCTCAGCTCGATCATCATCACGAGTTCTTCGGTCCTGGCTCGACATTCTGAGGGCCGTTTTATCGATAGCGTCTGGTAAATGGATTGTCTATCCTAGCTTCTCAGACTTTGAGGAACCTGCCACAATAGCCCGGACTTCCTTGTGTCAGGCAGATTACCGCAGAGCCCCAGCCATAACTTTGTGCCGCATGTGTCACCCAGTTGTAGTCCAATGGGTGTAAGAATTCCAATGGGTATAAGAGATTATCATCATAACGGCTTTGTCGAATACGATCCATGGCACAGGGCGTGGCCTCGCGCTAGATTTGTGGTCTTCATACAATTAGTGCTGCCCGCGCTTTAACAATGTATAGCTCTGGCATTGACACTTCAAAGGGATCAAGAGCTGAAGCACTACCTTCGTGAGAGCTGATCTCGATGGAAACAATACTTGATCTCAGGCAGCAAAGCAGGCTCAGAGGAAATGTGAGCTTGCAATCGAAATTACTGGGGGAATAGAACAAGTCCAAATCGATTTATGCTTGGCAGGTTGTATTTACTGCCGAGCTTTACAGGGCGGGAAACGTGCCGCAATTATATGACGGCTTCGTTGCTGCGATTGATGTGTATCCACGTTCGCGGCAAATGTACGACATCACACCAATCCACAATCGGGCGAGAAAAATGAAGAGATGGCGAGATCAGTATCCGTTCAATCTCCGCGATATCTGTCTACCTGGATCGATCGAAGAAGAGAACACGTTCAAAAAGAAACGACTCTCCCAACCCAGCATCTGAAAAAATGTAATATAGGGTAAGCAGCCTGTCACTGCACAGGAGCGTCCGATAGCCCACCAGCGCAACATTCAGGCCTGGCACAAGGATGCAAGAGGCCAAACGAGACAAACTCCTGGCTTCCTTATCTGGGCTCGGAAACCATATCGCTTCCGAAACGGCACCGCCGAGGCTGCGCATGAACGCCCTGAGAAGCAACACCATCCGCCAGTCTGCTCTAGGAATCAGAGCTGACTGCTTCGCTAGTCAAAATCACCTTCGCCTTATTATCACAGCTTCAATGTTGTAATACGCTTTCTAGATTGTGGCTTGAATACCGGTACTACATCAAAGCCATGTACAAGATACAGTCCCCCATATGCCCAAACGCCGCGCGCCTTGTGAAAGAAAGGAGCCAATATAGAAAAAAACCCCAAAACGAAACAGTCACTGCCAAAACAAGATCCAAGCAAGTATGGATGCCGTCCAAATGGACAATGAGTAGTAACCAACAATGCAAAAGTTGGCGCGCACACTCCCTATGCTTGCTATTCGTGTTGCTCATCGTTTTTCTCTCGACACATCTTTTAGTTCTTGACACGGGTATATTCACCTGCAACCAGACAGTGGTCACGCTCAAAGGGTTCTGATACAATGTTAGCGATATGGGGTCAGTAAGTAATGCGGGCAAGACTGGCATACCGAGAGTGAGCTGGAATTTGGGCTTGATAGACTCTGCGCGCATCTTCTGAACCTCGCTGGCGAAAACCTCAGCAGCGGGGGCAGTCGAATCGATACAGTTGGCCTTGATGGAAATGAGGACACCACCGCCGACCTTGAGGAACCAGTTGGCGTTCATGGCAACGATACGGGCCTGGTCAGGCTGGGCAACATCGGCAAAAATGACGTCGACCATGGGGACGATCATGCGGTAACGGGCGGGTTGGCGGGCATCTTCGACGATGGGGACGACGTTAGGGCGCTTCGAGGCCATGGCGATGAGATCACGACCAGAGCGGGAAGAGAACTCGACGGCGTAGACGTAGCCAGTAGGGCCGACCAGATCGGCAACGTGGGAGACGGAGGTACCAGAGGCACCACCAATGTAGAGGACGCGGGAGCCGGGCTTCATGTAGATGTCGTCGGCGCCACCAGCAATAGCAGCGCACAGCTTGCTGCGGAAGGGGTTCCACATGCGGTACTCAACCTTTGTGGTTGTGGTGGTACCGTCGTCATTCTGAACAGACTCGTCGACCGAGATGCGCTTCTCGCCGTAGACAGAATCGCCGGGGGTAAGGTTGCGGGTAGCAATACCGTCCTCCTTGCCGCCGCGGACGACAAAGACACCAGCGTGACGGTGGGGCTCCTAAAGGCAAAGAGTGTCAGCAAACTTGGTCGGCCGTGCCTGGACCGGCATCTCGCGATAGCCTCACTCCCCATATCTCGAGAGGGCGAAGAAAGACTTACAATGATGACCTTGGAACCGCCCTTCTGACCGCCAGCACCGCCGCGAGCACCACCACGACCACCACGGGCGCCGCCGCGAGCAGGACCGCCGCGACCACCACCGCGACCACCACCTATTTGCGACCAGTCAGTTCATGCACATTGTGGCATCGACAAGAGGCCATCACAGCATACCTCGACCACCGAAACCACCACGGCCACCGGCAGCACCACCACGACCACCGCCGAAGCCTCCGCGACCACCGCCGAAGCCTCCACGACCACCACCACGACCACCGTCAAAGCCTCCACGACCGCCACCACGACCACCGCCGCGAGGACCACCACGGCTAACGAAAGGAGCCATTGCGAAGGATTTTGTGAAGCTGGGAGATGCTGAGGGTTTGAGGAGGAATTGAAAAAGCAGAATGTCACGTAGAGCTGCTTTGGAAAGACCAGTCAACAGGAAACAAGCTAAAATGTGTTGCTGGGAGGCGTAGACCAAGTGTAGACTTGTCCTCGTTGAGTTTGACGTAGGCACGATGGTAACTTTTTTTTTTCTGACGCTTGGGACTGGGAAAGAAATTTTTGAAGCTGTGGATAGCCAGAGAGCTCAAAGGCCCCACTGATTACCAATCTCGGCTAGTCTTACATAGAAACTGCACGGCTACTGGAGAGACTATTTTCCGATCACAAATTCGCTCTTTCGACGGATCCGTTGGCTGCTCCTGGCCTGATATCGGAGAGTCGACTCAAAGAGTGACTCGACGCCACCCCACATGCATCTTTCTTCCACCATATATAGACGCAGCCCTGGAAGATTTGTAGTTAAAAACCCCTCATTGCATAGTAAAGCCGCCATAATGACGCCTCCGGTAGACATCTCTCCCGTCAAGACGCAGAGGAAATCTGTGTCGCATAGCTGGGATCAGAATCTCTCTACCTCTCCCAGCGCGACCTTCCAGTCACCCCCACCAAGCTGGGCTAGATCTTTGCCACAACGCCCTGCTCCGAAACAGCTCAAGCCATTCAACACTCAGGACTTCAAGATCTTGCTACTGGAGAATGTCAATCAAGCTGGATGTGATATCCTCAAGGGCCAGGGATATCAGGTCGAAACTTACAAGTCCTCTTTGCCCGAGGACCAGCTAATCGAGAAGATCCGGTATGGCCTCTCCATTGATTAGCTACGTACCCTCACACTGTAAAGCAAGCTTGCTAATCGCTAGATTAGTGATGTTCAGGTCATCGGTATCCGATCGAAGACGAAGCTTTCGGAACGCGTCCTTCGCGAAGCGAAGAACCTGCTAGTCATTGGCTGCTTTTGCATCGGCACGAATCAAGTTGACCTCGATTTCGCCGCGCGCAATGGTATTGCGGTCTTCAATTCTCCCTTTGCGAACTCTCGCAGTGTTGCAGAACTCGTTATAGGAGAAATAATTTCTCTCGCGCGACAACTAGGCGATCGCTCCAACGAGATGCACCGTGGAACATGGAACAAAGTCAGCTCCAAGTGTTGGGAGATTCGTGGCAAAACCCTGGGTATGCAGCCACGCATTTTAATTACTGCGGTGCCTCATTTCTGACAAATCGCAGGTATTGTTGGTTACGGGCATATTGGATCACAGCTTTCTGTCCTGGCAGAAGCAATGGGCATGAGCGTGATCTATTATGATGTTGTTACTCTTATGGCACTCGGTACTGCCCGTCAGGTTCCAACACTGGAAATTCTGCTCGAAGAGGCAGACTTCGTTACGCTCCATGTGCCCGATCTTCCGGAAACACGAGGCATGATCTCCGACAGCCAGCTCGACTGTATGAAGGATGGTTCTTACCTGATCAATGCCAGCCGTGGTAGCGTTGTTGATATTCCAGCATTGGTCAGGGCAATGCGATCAGGAAGGGTTGCCGGCGCGGCACTTGATGTCTACCCTGAGGAGCCTGGCGGCAACGGGGACTACTTCACCAATAAGCTCAATCAATGGGCAGAAGATCTTCGGACTTTGAACAACATCATCCTGACACCACACATCGGTGGCAGTACCGAGGAGGCTCAGAGAGCCATCGGTGTGGAAGGTACGGGTACTCGATATCTTTGGTGGAGATGATCTGACTGACGAATCTGCAGTGGCTGACGCACTCGTTCGTTACATCAACCAAGGCATCACACTGGGCAGCGTGAATATGCCTGAGGCTCAGCTGCGGTCGCTGACTCTCGACGAACCGAATCACGCCAGAGTAAGGAAAATGCGGACCCGTATGGTTTTATTGCAGTTGCTTATCGAACTTAGGTTATCTACATCCATCGCAATGTGCCGGGTGTCCTTCGCAGAGGTGAGTCACCGCATATGCACGCCAGCTCTCGGGAAGGATATCAATCTAACCAAATCCTCTTTGTCAGTCAACGAAATTCTCGGGGATCATAACGTCGATAAGCAGATCAGCGATAGTCGTGGGGATGTGAGTAGCGCCTCTATCATCTTTCGAGGACGAATTCTAATAATCTCTCACGCAGGTTGCTTATCTGATGGCGGATATCAGCAGTGTTCAGTATGAGCAAATCAAGGACATTACGGAAAGCCTTGAAGCCCTCAGCTGTAAGTACTGGAGCGAGTTTGCAATTGAATCACAGAACTGGCACTGACTACGACAGCTTGTATAATGACTCGGGTCCTCTATTGACGAGGCAAAAAAAAAAGTTTATGCGTGTTAGTAGAAGTTGGGCCATAATTATTGGCATTGTTCATGAACTCAACGTTCACAACTTTCTATGCTGTGGGAGGCTCTTTCACCAACCTCATCGACGGCAAATCAAAGTGCTTTTTGTTTCGCATATCGTGGCATCCGACAGCATGTACTAGGTAATTATTCATTCAACCTTGACAAGCTTGTTTTGGCACTCTGTAATTGGAGGTTCCCTTCATTCCCTTCATTTGCTGTTGTTGGTTTTGTCAGCTTCGTGCCTCGGGTTGCTCCTCTGTCTCCTTCTCGTCTCCAGGTCTAGAGCCTCGCCTTGCAGAGCGCAGCACATCCTACTATACGTAGGCCTTTCGACCATATGCGCTGGCGGGTCAAGGGCGTGCAGTGTTGCATAAGTGACTGTAACTCAAGCATCTGGGGTCAAAGGATATCCTTGATTCATCCAAAAAGCACTCGAGAAAAGGCCGGGCTTCCACCAGTCTTGACTGCCTCTGAGCGCATTCTCGGGCACCACAGCGTTCCGCGGTTTAGCACCAAAACTTCGCCTGTCAGTGGTCTGAAGCCGTAGGGCAGAGAAGGGATGCATAATGACACGTCGGTTTTGCATCTCGAATGGGCATTGCTATTTTAGTTAACTATTCTATGATTAGATATTGGGAAATTATTGCCGTGTGGGGGTTGAGCCACGAGCAGTTGATCGACATGCCAACGTGACTGACAGCCAGTAGTTGGCAGTCAAGGACTGCACATTGGCAGTGACAAGTTTGGCAGTATCATGTGGGGCTCATGTGCACACTCGATCATGTGACCAGCGGCTCGCAGAATATACTTCATACCGGATAATAGGTACAGAAGAAATACTGGGAAAAGGTCTAAAAATCAAGAATGATCAAACAATAGAAATTCAAATCCTGGGCTTTTTTCCTCCTCGCGAAATACATTCTTTGTGGGTTTTTGACGCTTGAGTATCATTTGCGCTGCACGCCGACGTGGTTTCGGTAAAGGGCAGGAAAACCCTAAAGGGTTCCCAAAGCAGTAAGCGAGCTTTCTGGCCCGCCCCAGCGCCCTTAGGGCAAAAGTTCAGAAATTGCCAACTTTGCGCGCAGCGAACCCACGGTAGTCGAACCAAGTCATCACCAACCTCAAAGTCGTCAAGATGGTGAGTGCCACGCGCCCTTCGTTCCTGAGCCTTTTGCGAGAACATTTCCCCAAGCCGAATTGTCCATTCGAAATGCAACACATTCGATCCCGAGCCCGTCGAAACTATTTTGGTCGCCCAAGTCGTTGCCCGCCTCGTTTTGACACGGAAGGATCGATTTCGAAATGGATCATTTGACGTTGCGATATTCGACACCCACCCACCTATCCCCGCTGCGAGACCAGGAACTGGAGGAGAATATCTTAGATAATGTGTTGTGATGGGAGCTGACCGATTGGGCTTTTGTGTTATAGGTCCGTTACGCTGCGACCGAGATTCTGCCCGCCAAGTCGGCCCGCGCCCGCGGTGCCTACCTCCGTGTCTCTTTCAAGAACACCCGCGAGACCGCCCAGGCCATCAACGGCTGGAAGCTCGAGCGTGCTCTCCAGTTCCTCGAGAACGTCAAGAGCCATGACGAGGCTGTCCCCATGCGCCGCTACGCCGGCGGTACCGGCCGCACTGCCCAAGGTACGACGACCGATGTGCATTCTGTATCGCATTCCCTGTGATCTGGCCAGGATTGGATGTTTGAGGGAGCTGGACGGCGTCCGGAGACTGCTGCTGCCATCCTCGGGCAATTGCCTTCTTATTGCTCGCCAGATCGCAGCAGATGATATACTCGCTATGAAGAACGTCTCGACTAATGAAAACGTCAACAGGCAAGCAGTTCGGTGTCACCCGCGCTCGCTGGCCCGTAAAGTCGGCTGAGCACCTTCTCACCCTCCTCAAGAACGCCGAGGCCAACGCCGAGGCCAAGGGCCTCGACACCGGTGCCCTCGTTGTCAAGCACATCCAGGTCAACCAGGCCCCCAAGCAGCGCAGACGCACGTACCGTGCTCACGGTCGTGTACGTATTATCTCCTGATTCTCAACCAAGAGAATCTCCTCCGACCGCCCCCCAGGACAGCCTGCTGACATGGCATCTAGATCAACCCCTACATGTCGAACCCTTGCCACATCGAGCTCATCCTCACCGAGGCCGAGGAGGTCGTCCAGAAGTCCGAGCAGGTTGTTGGCCGCGAGCACCTGAACGCCCGACAGCGTGGTGCCCGCCTCCGCAAGGCCCTCACCGCCGCGTAATGGGCGCGCGCGCTGTGGGTGTTGACGAAGGAGAGGAAAGCAAAAGAAAACAGAAAACCGAAAGCAAAAAAGCTTAAAATGAAATGTTCAAAGCGAAAGAGTCAATAACACATTTCCTTGCCTGTTCAACAGATTTCATTTTCACGCGTGAGATGGATAATCGCCGCAAGCAAGAGACGTGTTACGATACTTTCTTTTTTCCTTTTTGCCTTTGTTTGCTTTTCTCTCTCTCCGCGATTCTTAACGGAAGGGCGTAACGACTTCTTTTTTTTTATGAGCAGCATCGGGAAAAGAGCAAAAAAGAAATGAAGCGGATGGGGAGGAGTACACACTCGGGGGGGAAGTTACTTCTTCCAGTGGTGCAGCTCGATCCCCGATTTCCTTGTCATTGGTGTAGGCGTGCTTTTTAATGGCAAAACTTGTCGGCTGGGCTTTTTGTTGTTGTAGGGTGTCGGAGCATGGCATTCAAAGGGAAACGCATGCAACGACTCAATATCAACGGTTTTAGTTCGCAAGAGACAGTGTAATCTTCTTGACGATATAAAAAATACCACAAGTTTATACAAAATGTGTTGCATGGTCTGGACAAGTGCTCCACAGATACGCAATAATTGGCATTGTTTCCAACTATCGAAACGCATGCGGCGCTATTTGCTTCTCAATCGTTTACACGAAATTACAGTAGACTCGACTTGGCAGCAAATTGGCCTCCAATTTTTTTTTTTGACTCATCATCTCCTGTGAGGGCATGATACATGCACTGAAACCCTCCCAATATCCCAATAGCTCCTCATGTCCGGACAAGGTACGTTGTCTTTAGGCAGGCGGCGCCTCTGCGCATTTTTCGGGCTTGGCATTGTCATCTTTGGCTAAAAGACCGGAAAACCGTCCTTCACCGAATCTTGGACAGTTGTCAGCTTCAGCAGCCGCGGCTATCTTGTTGTCGTAAACACCCCGCCAGCCCATCGTGAACTTGAAGACGGCTGCAAATGGATATTTGTCCGTCAGCATCTCCGAATTCACGATCCGTCCCACGAGATTCTTGGTACAGCGCTGCATGAAGGGTGTAAATTCTGAAAGAGCGGGAAGAGTGGCAGAAAGCATCGACAGTTCAGAGGACGCAATCATGGCGCCCATGCGAAAGGCATCATGGTCAAGATTGACATAGCCACAAGACTTGAACGTGAGTGACTCGAGTGCGTATAAAGCCTCTTCTTTGAGCAGCTCGCTCGCATCAGGAATGATACGTGTCAATTGTCCGAGAGTCAACTTTCTCAATGCGGCACTGTCTGCCCTGGCAGTGGCGTTCTTGCCGCAATCAATCGCATCCCGGACCTTTGCGGATGGCGAGAAGTGCTCAATGAGCCCCGCCCACGACATCCAAGAAGGCTGCTTTAAGGTAAGGAGCTCATTGTGCAAGTGCAAGTAGTGCACTGGCAAAGTATTATCTGCTGTAAGGCCAGTTCCCAAATCGACCAAATTGACCAAGTTCGGAGGCGGTAGGTCCCCACCGACCCATGGCATCACAGACAGTGAAACGCCTTCAAATTCAACCCTCTCCAGGGAGCAGAGAGCATAATCGCGCAAAGATTGAAGTAGCACATGTGGTGCCACCCAGCAATTCTTGAGCGACAGATTCTTCACGTATGGGAGCCGCAGCAGCCCGCTATCGGCGCCGACTTTGGCCATGGCTGGTCGCGCCATGGCCAGCGGTGATGCGAAAAACGGCGCAGGTAGAATATGCTGACTTCGTTGGTGACACCCAGAAGCCAGTTCCCCGCCACAAATCCATTCAAAGTGGAAACTCTCAATCTTCGATTCGAGACTGATGTAGTCTTTGATTAATGCGTGAGCAAGTGGGACAGCATCGAGCGGCGACACAGACTCCTCGTCGACGTATCCAGGAGCGGACACATGAAAACGACGCCAATCCGCTACCACACCTAAAGAAACACTTGCCAGGGAGGGGAAAGACGACCAGAGATCATGCCGGCTCAAAATATGCAGATGGGAGCTAGGTATCTTGGCAATGTTGAGTGTCGTGACATGTTGGAAACAACCTTCGACAGAGCAATCGATCGCGGCCAGTATAAATGACTGAGCCATGGCACGATGGGCCCATTCCAGTTCAAGAAGCATTTCCTTTTGCGCACCAGTCAACGCCACCGGCACCAACGCATAATCTGTCTTTTTGGGCGGTTCTTTAAAATTGAACGGTGACGATAGTAACGAACGACGTAGTGACTGAAACGCAGGAAGCAAGTCCCAGTGTTCACTTTCGATTCTCTCTCTCGGTATGGAGGGCGTGTGGCCTTCATCAAAGTCCATATCGGATACTGACGACTTACCTTCTGTTTTTAAAAGAAGGGCCAATGCTTCCTGCCTATCTCCAGTTTTGAACCCGGAATCTCGCAGCGTTGCTTGCATCAGACCCATCTTCCAATTCTGAAGCAATCGACCGGCTTCTCGAGACCTCTGACCAGAAGCTGGAAGTGTATCGCCAACGGTCACCACAGATGGCGGCGTACTTCCGAGGCTGATCCTGTTCTTTCCGGGGTACTGGTCCTGAAAGACACGATGGCGAATCGTATTGTATCTTGCGTTGATATTAGGGCCGGATAAGAAACCCAGACCTACGTCGGAGCAAAGGCCGAGCTCTGTGACATGGCTAAGGCATCGCAAGGCTGCTTTCATGTGTAGAAACTCGTCGGCAACGTTTTCAATGCCGCTGACGTCTTTATATCGACTGTATGTAGCATGCGGCCATCGATACAATCCCCAGTAGGAGCGTATTACTTGCTGCGTAGGCTTTGGAGGAGGATACTCCAGGGTGTCTTCGTCAAGCTCCAGAGAAAGGGCAAATCGACGGATGATGTGGCCAAATTCGCCAAATATTCGGCCGCCGTTGGAAAGTATGCTGGTTGACAAGTTTTGGAACGAGCCATCGCTGTCTGGAGACATTGAGCGGGGCGCCTGGGAGCGGAATGGAACAACGACATCTTTGAAATAGTATGCGGACGCGTTGGCTTCGCACTGTCTACTGACGACTCGCAGGCTCCTGATATCCTGTCTCGAAATTTGCGAAACGATCATGCCGAAGATTTCAACTGGTAGGTTCGGCAAATTAGGGCCAACTGAGTAGACGTCGTAGAAAGTCGTTGGGGTCGAAGATTGCGCGTTGGAACTCTGGACCTCGGCTCCCTCGACATGATGGCCTGGTGGTAGATCAGAAGAAGTATACTGTAGATCAGAAGCAGCAGCCTGTAGTAGATCAGAAGCAGCATACTGTGCTATATCAGAAGCAGCATCCTGTGGTAGATCAGAAGCAGCATATTGTGCTATATTAGAAGCAGCATCCTGTGAAAGATCAGAAGCGGCATCCTGTGAAAGATCAAGAGCAGAACCCGGCACAGTATTTGACAGCCACTCCGCGACTGCGGTGCGAAAGAAGACTTGCTGACAAGTATCCATGACGATGAAGAAATAGAAAAGGGCTTGATGAGGAGCTAGCCGCTGATGACCAACTAGGTGCAAACGCGGAGGTTGGGTTCTGCCTGCTGCAGGGCTATTGTAAAGGGCCGCTCAAAAGGCCAAAGGCCGGTTAAAGCTGACAGTTCTTTGATAAACACAAGGTAATACAGGCCAAGCAAAAAGCAGTGGGTACTTATGAAGAAGGATATGGATAGATTCAAAAGGAAAAGGATGTCAGCGTTGCACGACAGCGATGAGGGATGGCGGGACGATCGCTGGTGTGTTACAGTGACCACAGCTGGGGAGCATCGGTCATTGGCAGGTGAAAGAAGGAGATGAACAAGAATTACAGGAAAAGAGAAAAAAAAAAACAAGATGAAGAGATGGTGTTGCTAAAAGGATACTTTCTAGGAAGCGGGCGTCATCATGGTGCGGGCACGTGCATCTAGAACAGGCGATGGGCAGGTTGGCAATTGGTTGCTAGGTAATAAGATGTAGGTAAGTACCTAAGTAGTGCCTAGGTACTACTTGCAATTTGGTCCTTATTAGTACCACTTGCACAGAGAGGACGATGAAAACAAACAGAGAATCAAAGGATGGAAGAATTGTACGAAATTATGGTGGGATCAAGAAAAAGTGTAAGCGACGCACACAAGAGACAAACAGCCATGTACGGAGCGTAGTCGAATAGTGCATTTTCCGTCCGCAGCCACATGAGGTCATGGTGAGGACCGGCACGCACCGAAAGAGTTGAGACAGTCGCATTATGATTCAGTTTAGAGCCGTCATGTTTTATAGACTGTTTCTAGGCAAAAAGAAAGACAAGGAAACGGACTTGGCATGAAAATTAATAATAGTAATTCAATTAAAAAAAAAAAAAAAAAGCTAGCCAACATCATTTCCCCAAACTCGACCTATTTCCTTCCCACTCATTTCGACCAGAACCAGTACCTAGTAAAAATGAGGTTAGCAGATATCCAGCAAGACAGTACTAGAGATGACCTACTCAGCAGAGTACTCGACCTGGAAAGGACCTGTACGATCTTTGCATGTTGCCGGTGGGCTACCGCCGGCAGTCGATACGCGAAAGACCTCACCCAGGCCTTTCGTGGCGTCCTTGGTGGCCAACAGTCTTAGCCAAGGAACAGCAGGCTCGCCCTTGCGGCCGATAGTTGAGGTGTCGGGCGCATCGGCGCTGGCATTCTTGGTGCAAGGAATCTGGCCCTCGTCACCGAGGTCAAAAAAGGGAACCCCGGCCGCCGTGAAGTAATGGTGGCCGGAAACGGGCAGCGTCGCAGGGCCGACGCGGTTGGTGGCGTCGAGGTCGAAGTGGACAGCCATGCCGGGGATCTTGCTCGTGACTTCTGGGTACATGGCGGCCATGCAGGTGACGTTGAAGAGGGTCGCCACGGCGCCGACGGCCTTGGGCTTGGAGTCTGCGCTGCCGTCACATGTATAGTTTTGTGTGCCGCGACCGACGGCGACATGGCGCAGCTGGGAGCCCGGCGCGGGAGGAGGCAGACCAGGCACTGCAACGAGTCAGACGCATGCACACGGCGTATAGTTTAGCAGACCATGGAAAGAGGCAACTCACAGGTGGGCATTTCGGCTTTTGATAGATCGCATTGGGGGGACCCACTGATGGCTTTGACGGCTGATACTTTGGCGGCGACGAGGTTGAAGTATTGGGAGACGTCACTAAGAGCACCGAGAGGGTCATCAAGATCGTTGATTTGAAGGGTTGGCC
>JAPFSE010000350.1:0-20361 GCA_030777785.1 Beauveria caledonica | reverse complement strand
CCCCCCCGCCGCCCCCCCCCCCACCCCCCCCCCCCCCACCGCCCCCCCCCCACCACCCCCCACCCACCCCCCCCCCCCAACACCCGCCCCCACCCCCCACCCACACCCCACCCACCCCCCCCCCACCACGCCCAACCCCGCCCCCCCCCCCCCCCCCCCCCCCCCCTTCACCAGCTCGGCTACCGCGCTGATGCAGAGTACATGATTGAAATGCATAGGTGGTGTATGGGGCCTTGCGAGAAGTGGCTGCGCCAGACCCTCCACGACATCAGAAGAGCAACCGAAGCTCTCGGAGAAGACAGATTATGGTAAAGAGCGTCATGGACGCGAGATTTGAGTTTTCAGACGGGACCGCCGATCAAGGGCATTTTATTCAACACAAAGGTTCGATATAAACTTACCCAGTTGTACAACATTAGCGGTCTTTGCAATGCTCTCTAAATATAAGCAAGTAAAGCAAGCTTCCACCTGCGCGTACGACACGAATGCATTGTACAGGACAGCTAACAAAGCAAGCCATAGAGCCAGCGCCCCACACGAAAAGACAAGATGGATCAAGGCGATCGAGTAGAGTCACCTTTTAAGGATGAAGATCTATAATTCTAACTATTGCATTACAAGTTAAGCTACTGTAATGTCACACGGCCAGATTCTTCAATCAATGATTTCCGTCAAGGCCGTCCATCCAGCTCACTCAGCGGCATTTGCAGAAGACCAGGGCCCAGTATACCCTTCTATGAAGAGGCTTTACCGATGGGAGCGGCACTTTCTCACAAGGGTTAGGGATGATGTCGAAATAAATTGATCTGAATAACTGCAGAAGTAGTTTGGATATACTAGTGTACTTGGAGGAAAGCACACATAAGTAATGCTGAGTAGCCAGCGCAGGTGATGCAAGCGGTTTTCTTGTTAGTCCAGTGGTGCTCTTTTAGTCGCAAAACGTCTGTAAGAGGCAAACGCGAATCGCCATTGTCAGAATAAGAGCATAACGAAGTGAGAAGGATAAAAAATGAGGCTTTCAATAGATCTTTCAAGCAGGTTATATTTCTCAATCCAGTGAAGAGTAGATTGCAAAACCCGATCTCTGCTGGCAAATTCAAGTTGCATGTGGATCTTGTAGCCAGTATAAGCCTAAATTACTCCGCTCGTGTCAAGCAAGTGACTAACGAACCCGGTTAGCTCAATTGGTTAGAGCGTTGGACTTTTACGGTATCCCCTGATATCCAAAGGCTACGAGTTCGACCCTCGTACTGGGTGGTTCGTTTAATTTTTGCGGTCCAGTCCCGCGTCATGCAATCTTTTTTTTCTTCCTCTTTCCCTGTTTTTTTTTTCTTTCTTTCCTTTTGCGTCTACTCGTCTTTTTTTAGTCCTGAATAAAAATACAGCAGTTTCATGCTTCGCCCGATTTTGCTACACTCGCAGCATGCAAGTTGCCAGTAGTCGGTCGGTCGCGGCCGAGTCACTGCATATATTGTCACGCAATATTTGTGCCCCGTCCCCCGTCTTAAAAGGTTCAACTATAGATCCGCACCATAGTGTCAGATTTCTCAGCCCAGAATACTGACTCGATCCTCACTTTGCAAGAATTATTACCCTGCAGATGAGCAAGGTAACTGACGCTTCGCAGTTCCCGACAAAATGAGGTTATCAGTCGCCAACGTTGGTGGCTACCTAGGCTACCTATTGCCGGGCGAATGACTCTTTCGGTTAACTAGAGAATACATGCGACTTTCAATGCATCTTGACTTTTCGAGCCCATCCCGCAGGACCCGCAACTATGCTCCCTTGCGTTCCATTGCTCGAGACCTGCAACTCTACGATAGGCAAGGTGGCGGGCGAAACCTCAAGCATGTCAGCTTCAGGGGAGGATGGGAGGAGGAGCTGGCTGAAGCTATAAAGGGAGAATTGAGCGAGGTACATGATTGCATTGAGCGCGGGGCGCCATATCCAGAGTACTGTCCGGCAACCGGGCGAGCGACCGAAACTTCCAGCAACAGACTCTGGAGGGGCCACTTACATGCGGATGACTCTGCATGACAGTGCTTCTAATTTGCCTGCAGCGTCTCTACATTGACAGCACATGCATGACACGTCAAACTGCCAAACCTGCAGAGCTACCATAGCTTGGGCTCGAGTTGGCCTTCTTGTAGCACGGAGTGCCTGCACCCGCATATCTGGCCATGGGCAACGGCGAGGCCATGATCTCAGTGGCCTCCCCCGCGGGGCAACCCCTCACCATATTGCTTGATCAGTATATGAGAGCCACGCCCACAGATTTAGATATCCATCTTCGACTTGTTTCTCACAACCACTCGAAAAGACAACAGAAGAGAAACCTCTCAACATGGCGACTATCGAGCAGACTACTTCACCACGGACCGCGCCGCAAGTGACTCTACCAAGGTCGACCAGCACTGTGACGGTGCGGGCAATCGACGTTGAGGCCAGGATGGTCGGTAACTCCAAATTGTTTGTTCAGCCAGAAATCGCTGGCCATGAGGAAATCAACTTGACGACAATGTGTTTTTTGATCGAACACAAGACAGACACTGGCACAGAATCCATCTTGTTTGATTGTGGCATTCGCAAGGACTTTTGGAATATCGTACCCTTGGCTAGGAAACAAATCGGGACACTTATCCCCGACCTGGACGTGACACGTGGCGTGGACGAGATTCTGACGGAGCAGGGCTTCAATCTGAACAATCTAAGTAAGTCGTCACTGTGTGTACTGTTGTCTCCTGAGAGTTGAGAATGGCTACTTATGTCTGACAGAGGCCATGGTCTGGAGTCACTGGCACTGGGACCACATCGGTGACGGAGCCAAATACCCGCCCTCGACAGATATAGTGGTCGGGCCCGGATTCACAGAGAACTTTGTACCTGGGTGGCCGAAAGACCCCGATGGACGAGTTCCATCTAGCTCACTCGAGTATGCAGACTCTTAGACAGCGACTGTCAGGTGCTAACAGAGGCGATAGAGGTCATCGCATTCATGAGGTCGATTTTCCCTTGGAGGTGGGAGGGTTCCCTGCTCATGACTACTTTGGCGACGGTTCTTTCTACCTACTAGATGTGCCTGGTGTAAGCCAGATTTCTTCTCTCCAAAATTGTCACGTTTTCTAATTTTGACAAGCACACGG
Source organism: Beauveria caledonica (assembly GCA_030777785.1). Lineage (NCBI taxonomy): Eukaryota > Fungi > Ascomycota > Sordariomycetes > Hypocreales > Cordycipitaceae > Beauveria > Beauveria caledonica. Next base: position 17,218 of record JAPFSE010000350.1, on the reverse strand, counting down.
TCGGGCATATTTGCGGATTCGCCCGCACCACCCCCGACACGTTCATCTTCATGGGCGCCGACTGCTCACATTACGCCGGCATGCTCCGACCGAGCGAATACGTTCCGATGCCAGACACGATCCCTCCTGGCACGCTAGACCCCTACTTCCCGCCAGTCTGTCCATGTTCCGCCTTCACAGCGCTTCACCCAAAAGCTGGCACATCGGACCACGCCAAGCCATTGTCCGAAGCGCGGTCCCAGCCATTCTACGACGTGACGCGCAACCCACATGGCATTTACGAGATCGCAGATCTTGCCCAAGCGAGCTTGGACAAGGTCAAGGCTCTGGACGCCCAGGACAATGTCTTGATTTGTCTGGCTCACGATGGGGCTCTCGTAGACATGTTGCCGCTGTACAATAACGATGCCAGCGCAGACATCAATGATTGGAAGGATCGCGGGTACAAGGAAAGGACCCGATGGGGCTTTCTGAATGAGCTTCCCAGAGACGGAGAACGAGGTCGGCCACCGCTGGTCCGAGGGCTGTGGTGTGGCGGGAAGAAAGTCGTCAAGAACGAGAAAGGCTTATTAGAATTGAGCTCAGAGCCTAGGCACGAGAACTGACGAATCTCTAGTAGGGATCTTTCAATTTGGCATGATTCAGCACCGTTGATTGTACTTTCTCGGATCGTTCATCTCTCCTGTCTCTCGTCGTGGGCGTCTCTTTGGTGCCTCTTGGATCTTCGCTGTAAGGATAACTCTACCACCAATGACTACTTGAGCCTTGTGCCGCTCTCTTGGATGAACAACTACCTTTCCTCCAGACTTCCGACACTTTTGAGCACCATGTGGTTGTAGCTAAAACTCTGCCAAGTGCAAGATTACGAAATGAATTGACCGCTAAGAAATGGAAATCCTTTATCCCGCACAAAGGCGAACAGGTCCCGAGTAACAGATGTCAGGTAAGACGGATCTCGGAGAGTAGTAGGATGACGATCGAGACCGCGTTCCCCGCAACGATGCACTTATCTTGACACAAGAACGCCTGCCTCTTTCAAAAGCTCAATCGTCTCCTGTGTCCACTCCTGGCAGCGTCGCAGCGGAATATTGGGGAAGAGGAGCTCGCCGTCGCACATTTGTCTAATCGGCGCCTGGTTGCCCCTGCAAATCTCGTCCATGCGCGGCAAATCATCGCTGGAGACTTGCCCGAGCGCGCGCATGTCGACAAAGGTCATAGACTTTGACGGATGGGCGTAGGTGGGCTTGGTCTCGTATTGCATCGCGCCGTTGTTGACGGGCCCAATGACATTGTAGATGATGCCGCGCGCTTCGCCCGTCTGCACCCAGAGGGAGTGGTGGTTACGAGATTCGCCGTACTCCTGGACGAGGAAGATAGGGAAAAGACTCATGGTAGAAAGCGAAGCTCTGATGCAAGATGAAAGACAGTATTTTGATGCTTTTGCAAGTTGCGACAGACAATAATAGTTGGTAGTTGTTTGTTCTCCGGGATGGACAACTTCTAGGCAGCAACTCATTTGAGACCCACCTCCCAGGTTTGTGCGACAGCATCGAGTTTTCCTTTTAATATGTTTTTTTTCTTACACTTATTATCCTTTTCTTTCCGCATCTGATATGAGGCAAGACGGGGGGTTTCTTGGGTCTGTTCTTTGACCTGCCGCAGCGATCGGCCAATGTGCGCGGCGGCGCCAACGAGCGCAGCTAGGTGAAATCTGATTTAACATGGATTTCCTCTTTTACTTAAACGGTAATCCTACATTCAACCTCAAATCCGCCTAAGCCCAGAAGAGCAGGCGAAGGGTGGAGAATCTTGCTGGCGGACTTGGGATGAGCTTGCAGATTGACGAAGAAGGGATGGTCTTTGACCTTGGTGGTCTTGGCACGTACCAGGCCTGGTCGAAAGAGCTGGCAACAACTGACATATTGACGCCGACCGAATCATGAGCGCGTAAAACTGCCGCCTTCCGGTTATCATTCTCAATATTTTCTCCGGGACTGCTCTTCTGTATCTGTTTAGGGCAGGTTTCCAGTAGGTAGGCCGGGGGTCGCCTGGCCCTCCGACTCACAACGACAGCAGTGGACATGCTCAAACAATATTGATGCGCGGGACGAAATAGTAACAGATTAAATAAATGACCTTGTCATTCTTCTTGACTTAGCACGAGCTATAATACTGTGTTGGCCCCCTTCGTGGCCGGCCTAGACTCATGGCGCACGAGTGGCATCCAGTAAGATGCGCGGCCAAGCCAGCGTCGCTGGTGCGCCGGTTCAAATTAAATATCTCCCATTTCCTCTTTTGGCAATCGTCGTCCATTATCTATCTTTGTTCAAATTTTCTCCGCTAGTGTACCCACAGCCGGCACTGGTTCGTTGCTGTGCACGAATACATCATCAAGCTCAACTGGAATGCAGTCGCCAGCTCGGCCTAGCAACCACCCAGGTACGGACTCACTACAACACCCCTTGATAAATAAGTGAGCATCGCCAAGTGTTGTCCGGTTTTAAAAAATTCTCCGTCACCGTCTCATAATCTGAATCGATCTAGATTCGATTTGTTAAGCCTCTCTTTTCAACGTTCTATTCTTCTCTTTCTTTTATCTTGGTGCCGCTTTCATCTCTAGCCTCTACTTACACCGCTCTAGCCACCCACCTTGCGGGTATTTTCAGCGAGTCCCTTGGCCAACGCAGTCCCTGCTTATTTCTTGAACCTAGACTATCATGGTACTGCCCGAGAAACTCGTCAGGGTCGGTCTTGGCCTTGGTAGCTTCCTCCCGTCGACAGCCCCCAACGTTGGTGCAGCCTCACACGAGGCCTTGAAGCTGCGTGACCTCGGCGGTCTCGTTGGCTCTTCGACGACGGACCTTGTCCGCTTCAGCAGTACTCTCAAGGTGGCCCGCGCCATCGTGGAGGAGCATAGGCGCGCCCAAGTCATCGAGGTTCCAACCAGCAGCCTGATGTCTATTCTCGACCGCATTCAGGCCCTTGAGAAAGAGGTCAAGGACCTGCTCAATGGCAACAAGGTGAACAAGGACAGCAAAGCCGTTGAGCCGTTGGAGTCTGGGTCTGCTTCTGGTGACTCTATTTCTTCCTCTGCTATATCTTCTGCTGCTGCTTCTTCGCCTGACGGCGGCAGTTTGGGCAAAAGCTCCGATGATAGCTCTGGTGGGAGCTCTGACAGTAGCTCTAGCCCTTCAAACAAGAACGCTGCATCTGGTTTGAACTCATCGGGTGGCTCTACTTCTACCCCCGAGTCAAGGCTTGGATCAACCGGCGGACTCTCCAGTGAGGAAAATGACTGCGCCCCGGAGCATCTCCTTTATCGACTCGGCGGCGGCTCCGTTGAGCGCCGCTCCGTGACTGTAAGTGAGCACCCCCTCTTCCGTCGAACCACTGACTGCACTCTAGACTCGGTATCTGGTGGCTCAAAGGGCAAGAATCTCCCCAGCGGGGCTGCCGTCTTCAAAGAGGACTCTTCCTCCGCCACGACTCACGAAATGTCTCCTACTAGTGGTGACGACAGCAGTGAGAGCCACGACGACACCGCGGACAAGTCGGGCACGGCCAAGTCGGACAAGAAATCGGACGCCGTCAAGTCGAACGCGGCCAATCCCGCTACTGACAAGTCTGCCGAAACGTCTGCCGATGAAACTGACAGCAAATCTGCCGACAAGCTCACCGACGAGGCTGACGATGGCAGCGCTGCAAAGCAGGACCGCGCTTCTCTCACTTTGACTTCCCCGCCGCATGCGACGACAGCTGCCAATCTGGGATCGGAAGCCAAGGGCAGCCCTGCCGAGAGTGAAGACGAAACGACCATTACTACGACAATGACCTCGACAAGCTACACAACCGTTACCGTTTACCGTCGCCCGAGCTCCACAAAGGCTGGCCTCAATGGCAAATACGCCAACACGACTGCCTCGATCAGCGCTCCGGCCTCTGCTGGCCATCTCTTCAAGAATGTGATCGACATTTCTACCGCGACGAGGACTCGTCCTTCCCCGGCTGCCCTGCTCTTTACGGGCGTAACCAACTCCGCCTACTCGCCAAGCGCTACCGAAAATTCAAGTGCCGTCTCTGGCAGCTACTCTTCTGCCGCCGCCGATGGCGTGCGCGCAGAGTCGACCACCGCCGGCAGCGGCCAGATCTTTTTCGAGAACAACTCCACAGCGGCCCAGCCCGATGCGGTGGCTTCGCCTTCTGGGCCCGCCTCCGTCGACGACGTGAGCACTTCTTCTCTGCAGACCGTTTCCAGCCTTGCCAGCACCGACAGCACCACCGCGGTGGCTGGGGAGAAGGCGGCCGTCTCGCCAGCCACGGTCACGTCGACGACCACGTTCACGACAACCATCACCATCACGCCCGCCGGCAGCGCAGTAAAGAAGCCGCCAGCAAAGACCACCACGGCTGCCCTCGCAACCGACTCTGACGACGCGCTTGTCAAGCGCCAAAGCGGGTTCCAGACGGTGCGTGTTTTGCGACGCACGACCGCAGATGTGAATGAGCATTTTTAGAGACGGGTGATTTTTATTTGGCGTCTAGTGGATTCCTGTTATTGGTGTGCTTTGCTCTGGGTCAAGTGGAATTTCGCTAGCCGACGTTGATGGCTCACATTGACCCTTCCATTCATTACCCACCACTCGCTCGAATCATCTATGTCGTCTAACAGTGCACATTGACTACTTCTGTATCCTTGCTCGTATTGGCTCTCTGACGTATCCGTTTTTCCTATGCACTCAGGCCTCTCTATCTTTACTGGCTTGATTTCCGTCCTTGGGTGGAACCATCAAGGTTCTCTTTAGATCGTTTCTGTTTGTCCATGCGAATGGGCTGGTTGCCAGCTGGTCGCGTATCGGATATTTTCGCCAAACTCCAGCCAAGGCTGGTCGTGCAACATAATTATCCTCTCCTTTTCACTCTGTCTCCAAGTATGCTCTTCATGTTGAAAAATGATTTGGTGGGAGAGCATTCAGTTGGGCATTCGAAGGGGGCGCCACGGTCGCACTAATGACAACGGTGTCTTGACAACCGGTCTGGCCAGACCAATGCCTCAAACTGTAAAGCGGGACTAGTAATTTTGACACGTTTTGCTCGCATTCGAATATGAAGACAATCAATCCCACAAGTTGTGGCCGCTCCTAACCACCTTTTCCCTCTGCTTTGGTATCAGCATGTGAAGTTCTCTGCATTTGCACTTAAATGGCCGATTATACATGAGCATTCTATATGTGCGACTTGAAATTGATTACTAGCTGCCCTATAATATGTGCTGCAGTGCATAGGTTGATAGGTTATCTGTAAAGGCAAAAAATGTGCGAGCCGCAATATATCTATCCATGTGGAGAGGCAATGTGCATTGCCCATGCAAGTATCCTTCCGAAGTGCGGAGCGCGGCAGATTGTGGCAGCGTATTACGTGCAAAGGTTTGATAAGCAAAGCGGGCGCAGCCCAAGCCCCCCTCCGAGTTATCGGACCTGGGAATGCGCCTGCCTCCGGCGCCGTGATGGCCGTGATGGTGTGTTGGCCGGAACGATTCCGGCCAATGACTCCCCGCTTTTCAGGCCGGGCAGACTCGGTACCTGGTGTGGGCTGGCATGACCCAGCGAAACCTTGCTCCCAAACTCCTTGGGCTTCTTGTTGTTCAGACCTTTTTTTGGGGGGGGGGGGGGTTGCCCCCGGCTGCTTGGCCTCCTAAGCCCGGTGGATTTAGCGCAGCCTCCGAGTGGACTCGAGATTATGGAGTTACCCCAGAACCTACCTTGTGGAGGGAGCAAGCCCTCAAGCCCTCAAGGGGGCCAGTGCGAGGGCGAGAATTGCAGAGCATGACCCGTGGCGATTTGTATCGGGAGAAAGGGGGTTGGGTTGCCTTGTTGGCAGAGAACGGTAGCAATGACGCCTTGGTGTTGGCCCGCGGTGCCGCAACCGCATTGCCTCTGACACCTGGCGGTTCAACTCTGGCCAGCACTTTATTGTCTGTCGGGGGTAACTGCGCAGCGCACTCCAGACGTGGCTGGCTGCTGGAGCTGCTTCTGCGGCCCTCTTGCGTGGGTGGTGGTCGTGACGGCCTCATCAAGACACCCTCATCTGCCGACCGTCGCAACAGAGGGACAGAGGCCGGGCAGTCCAATCGTGTCCGACTTCATTCGCTCCTCGTTGGGTCTAGAATGCCCAGCTCAGCAAGGGCTTGGTGCCCTGGGGGAGGGTATGCAGGCGTGGCCACTTGCCTCCCCGCTCGTTGAGGCCGGAATCTGTTCCGGCCACAGAGTACTTATGCGGCGCGACGAACTTGCCATGGTGTTTAGTTTTTTTCAACTTTTCCTCTTCACTTTAGAGTATTCCCCCCAAAACTCCAGTAAATCTGGCTACTACTTTGAGACTTTTCTCGTCTTCATTTTAACATTTTCATCACTTTACTTTTATCCTTCATCTTCACTTACACATAAACTCACTTACACGCTCCTATACACACTCACACACTCACACCCAACTGTCACCATCACACCCAACCCACACTAGACCTTTGCACACCACCATCCTACCACTACACCCACCAACACACATCACAATGGGTTCCATGGGCACTTCCACATTCAATGTCCTCGACGACACTCGTCCCGAGGACACCACCATGCCCGCATTTATGGTTTCCACCACTCGTGGTTTCCTCCCCCGCGCCGACCCCGTCGTCACCCTGCCCAAGGAGTTTGAGGCTCTCGAGTCTATCCTGCAGCGCATGCCTGTCAAGACTCTCTCTGGTGAGCCCGGTCTGTTGGCCGAGTCCAAGCTGGGCCCCGAGGTTGACAGCAACTTTCCTGACCTGACCGACGCCATGGATCAATACCAGGACAACCTCCCCGTCATGAACGCCCTCTACCGTGACTATTCCTTTCTTGCCTCTGCCTATCTCCTTGAGCCCTGCCACGAGCGCTTCGTCCGTGGTGAGGAGTACGGACTCGGCCGCCAGACTCTGCCCAAGCAAATCTCCCACCCCATCGCTCGTTGCGCCGAGATGTAAGTGGACTCTAGCGCAAGCAAGCCATGACCACAGTGTAGCGAGCTAATAGTCGTCTAGTTGCGGATTTGAGCCCTTTATGGAGTATGCTGGCTCGTATGCCCTCTTCAACTACCGCCTTGAGGACCCTTCCAAAGGTCTCGACTATGACAACCTGCGTCTGATCCGCGCCTTTGAGCATGGCCTGCACCATGAATCCTCAGAGGCCGGTTTCGTCCTCGTCCACATTGACATGGTTCGCAACTCGGGCCCCCTCGTCGCCGGAGTCATGAAGAGCTTCGAGGCCGCTACCAAGACTGCCGCTGGTGGCAATGCTGCGGAGCTCCGCAAAGGTCTCAACGAGGGCCTGGAAGACATCCTCGGCGCCATGAAGAAGATTAACACTGTCATGGAGACCATGTGGGGAAAGTCTCGTCCTACCGAGTACACCAGCTTCCGCACCTTCATCTTTGGCATCACGTCCCAGTCCATGTTCCCCAACGGCGTCGTCTACGAAGGTCTCAACGACAACAAGCCCTTGTCCTTTCGCGGTGAGAGCGGAGCCAACGACTCCATGGTGCCGCTCATGGACAACTTCCTCCAGGTTCCCATGCCCGAAACTCCCCTCACCGAGATTCTCAAGGACTTCCGCAAGTACCGTCCCAGCAACCACAAGGCCTTCCTGCAGTTTGCCAAGGAGCGCTCCGAGGAGCTCAACCTTCGAACCTTTGCCCTCGGCCTCAAGGGCGCTACCCCTCCCGCCTCTGACGAGGAGCGCGACCTCCTCCGCAACTCTCGCAGCCTCTGGCTCCAGATTCTCAACCAGGTCCGCGACTTTCGCTGGCGTCACTGGTGCTTCGCTCGCGAGTACATTCTCAAGCGCACTTCTCACCCCACTGCCACTGGTGGCTCCCCCATTGTCACTTGGCTGCCCAACCAGCTCTTTGCTGTCCTCGATGAAATGGCTGTCATCCACAAGTCTGGGCAGGAGGACGGAAAAGGTCTTGGAGCTACCGCCGAGGACGTTATGGATGCTGCTCTCCGCCAGCGTGATACTCTGCAGAAGGAAGTTGACAAGTACTGCGCGGAGCGTGGCGTTCAGCGCAACTAGATTAAGATATACCCGCACGCGCCAATGTTTTTACCATGTTCACGTATTGTCAGTTTAGCTTCCAAAGTCAAGGTATCAATAAAATTGTGAAACCATTCTGTGCTGTTCGGGGTCTACTCTGTTCAAGTCCAACCACACCTTGACGTTAAAGTACCAACCCCTTGACTTGATCTATCTTTTTGAGATTGACATTCTTGAGCATCATCATCCAAATGAGAGACAAGCCCATTATGCACGTGCCTGCAATCAGCATCAATTTTTGACTGCCAGCGTAGGCATCCATGATGGCTCTGCGCTCCGGCGTGCCGACGGGATAGCTCAACTGGACATCCAGGTCGTCATAAATATCCCGCCACTGGTCCTTGGCAGAGTCTGGAAGAAGTTGCTGAAGCTTGCCTGGCAGAGTGTTGGTCCAAATACCGCCAGAGATACTGTTGCCGATGGCGCCACCAATAGTTGCAATTAGTGAGAGTACAGCCATGGCGGAGGCAACTTCGTCGTGCGACACCGTCGCCACAACCGAGACCTGCTGTCCGCCGATAATGACACCACCACCGAGCGACATGAAGATTTGGCACATGATTATATATCCAAGACTGTGATTTGGCTGCCGGAAATAGATCAAAAGACCAACTCCTAGAATGTAGAGAGGGATACCCCACATGAACACCCATTTGTAGCGACCGGACCAGCGAATCAAGATGCCGACAAGGAACAGCTCGATGCCGCTGACGACGTTGAAGATGTTGTTGATGTATCCAGCTCGAGACTTTGAAATGTCGTAGACTACCTGCAGATATGAGGTGAAGTAGCTGTTCCAACAGGCATACGAAATTTGGTACGTGGCGGCAATGAGACAGGCTCCCATGACACACGGAGACTTGAGGAGCTTCCACGGAACGACGGGGACACTTGCACCAAAACGCTCCCACAAAGCAAATACAGCGATGAGACAGACTCCGAGCACGAGCATCGCAATGATGTAGGCGGAGCGCCACTGATCCTCGGAATCGGCGGCAATGGTAAAGGGCAGCAAGAAGAGGACGAATCCGGCGCTGAGTAGAAAGACACCAATGACTATCACCCAGTCAGCAGTTGCAAATGCAGCTGATGTTTATCGAACTGGACACTTACTATCAAATTCGATAAAATGGTATCTGAAGCCTTCTGCCCAGGTGCGGTTGCTGTCTTGGCGGGCAAGCAAGCCATTCTCCTTGGCCAGGCGCTTTCCGCGCTGCAGCATGTACATCATGGGCGCGGACACGACGGGGAGAACAATGGTCCAGGCGCCAAAGCCCCATCGCCAGTTGCTCTCGTAAATGGTCTCGGCGGCCTTGGGGCCTCCAAAGGCGGTAATGATGTACGAGGACGAGGTCAGGGCGTAGGCAAAGGCACGCATCTTGAGCGAGGAAAAGTCGGCCGTCATGATGTCGACGGCGAAAATCATGCCAGTGAAGCCAACATTGTAAAAAACCTAGCAGAGAATGTGTGAGTTTTTTTTTTTCCTGTCTTTTTGGAGGGTCCTAGGGGACATCGTTGCTTTTACATTGGCAGCAGTGTAGACGGCAAAGCTCTTGCTTGCTGCCATGAGAATCAGACCCAGAGTCGATAGGACCATCATGGCAGAAAAGCCAAATGTTCGGTCCCAGATGTTGAGAATCTTGGCAATTGGCATGTATGTGGCGGCGGAGAGGATGCTCGTCATGACATTGATGACGGGCATGAGCGAGTGGCTCTGAAAGTCGCTGGTCACAAAGGGCGTGAGAGTCTCGGAGAGGGAGCCGATCATGGCTCTGCAAAAATACAACAGCCACATGCTTTGGATGGAAATTTTCAGTTTTTCTTGGTTTCCAAGTGCCTGTCGCGTCGCGCCGACAATCTACATACCAAACATAAACCACAGTCAAGGAAGTCTTGCTCCACGACAGGGCAACGGCCTCGGCGATGCGCACGCCATCCTGATTGTCGTCTGAGAGCAGCTCCTGGAACTTTGCGACCTCGGGCTCCTCGATGGGATTCTTGCTTTCCCGCGACTGCGGCCTGTCGCTGTGTATTTGGCTCATCGTGGTGGAGGGAGGCGGGCTTTGCTCTGGTATCAACTCGGGATGAGTTGGGAGGGAGAGTACGTCAATGTCCTAAGCCCAGCAGAAGAGACAAACTGCAAAGGCGCCTATCGTCCTCTTTTTATTACGAGATCCAGACACGCGTTGAAATCTTTTGTAGACTTCTAATAAACCCACGTAAGCCCACCGAAGAAATGTGCCGTTTTTTGCCGACACTACCAGTAGCTAGGAGGTTTGCTGCAAGCTAACGTAGACTAGCGAGCTGGGATGGATCTTATCAATCAGCGCAGATGAACAAGAGGCTGTTTCAACACCACATCGATCAATGTCGGTATAAAAACGTAGGAGATGTGAGCAACTCAAGTATCTTGCATTTCTCATAGGCGCGATAATCTCCCCGACCCTCCTTTTTCTTTCCTTTTCTTCTTCGAATCATCCTCATCACTGGTTGAGCGTGCTGTTGCAGATAGTAACCTCGTCTCCACTGATTCCAGGGCTGAAGAAAAACTCGGCTCTCTGTATGGAGCATTGTCGGAGAGAATTTTCCCCTTGTCCATGCGCGTAAAGAAGTCTAGGGAATTGTCGCACTGGACTATTGGACGTGGCTAACTGATGCTCCGATATTGTCTCGTCTGACAGCCTCACACCCTGCGGCGGTCCGTGGCCGCGACGTGGAGCAAACGGTTTTTGGTAATGCCCGAAGCAGGGGGGCGATTCATGGGCTGATTAATAGTTGTAAAGTTAATAAATGCCTGCCGCGAGCAGCCATGTTCGGCGTTGGTCCGTCGCTTGTCATGACATTACACGGTCTGAGGAACCGAGTCCAAAAGACTAATAAGCAACCATCGAGGAGCAACAGCCACAATTGTATGGAGCGTCTGAAATCAAAAGGGAAAATTGCGCGCAAGTTCGGACTACAATTCTTGAATCGAGAAGCATCGTTTTGATATTTCTCCTTGCCAAAGTTCAGAGCAAGAACTCTAGTTTCACTTCGGATACTGGCTGTCCTATTGTGCCACAATCAGCAAATGCCGAGTCTGACCTTGCCCCGACGCCTCTTGGTCCAAAAAAATTTCCCTACCACGTAAGTAGTATCCTCTCCATTGCGGACTACAAGTGGGCGACTGGCTCAGTCTGTTTTTAATTGGGCCGGGAGGCGGCTAAAGGTGCCACACGAAACTGCACACATGATCCCTCAGCGTGGTGTCCAAGTCTCGTTATCAATCGCATCTGATAACCTCCATCTGTTGCAGTCAGCCAATGCAAAACTCCCAGACCTGCTTCCGCCACATTCCGTCGCAGTACAAGTCTTTTTACTTGCAATCTCCGTTTTTCTTATTATTCCTTTGCCGCATACGCCCATACACGCCATGGCCGCGAGCTGATCAGTGGCGAATATGAGGGTATTCTGTCCAGGGGCGGTCGGCCTCGTCGTCGTGGGCGCGGCTCAGCTCGGGCGCTGCATCGACGAGCCATTCAACAGCACCTGCGCGGAGAGCTGCCAAAATGCTCTCAGCCCCGTCATCTTCGCAGATTTTACTCCGCATGCAACGTTTCAAGAGCAAAACTGCAACAGTACCCTGAGCTTGACGTCGACGTACCTCTGCATCGACCTCAACTGCGGCGCTTCGACTCGGAGAATGGCGCTGGCGCGCATGAATCATACTTGTCAGACTTTCTTCAACACTTCAATACCCATATTTTCCCATCTTGCAAACTATACAGACGGAGAGGTTTCGAATTTCCCGCGAATCCATAGAAGCGACGCTCTCGGCCCGCAAGAGCCACAGCATGGACCCGTCCTGCCAGCGCCAGAATACTTTAACGTCTGGCTGCAGACGTTGGTGCGGCTCCTAAAAAGGCTCTTTTCTTCTTTTATGTGCGTTTTACTAACCTAAGAATCAGAACGGCTGGAGCTACTCATACCATCACCACTTCTTGTATGGGTACGTGACCGCCTTGCTTGTCGCATCTCCAAGCTCAGTGGCTAAATCCCCCATACAGTGCCGTTATCATGGCGTTTTGGGTCCTCGTCGTGGCCATCGGATTCGCTCACAGGCTCTACCTGGTAGCATGTCGCATACACTACTCATACCCATCATTCCAACTGATAAAACTGCCGCTTGGCCCATCTTCGTGGCTGAAGCGCCGGCTGCTTCTACCGGCGACCTTTGGCTACCGATGCGCCCAGAGAACCTGGGGCTGCTCTGTGCCACCGCGGATCCAGTCGCTCACTATACTTGCATTCATCGTCATAAACACCGTCTACTCGGTAATTGGCTACCAACTGACCAAAGAAAATTACTAGTAAGTAAATTCTTACCCGAGCTGTCGTGGAACAGCCCCTGCGCTTACACGCCCCGTCACTAGCTTCGACAACGTCCTCGATCAAGCGCTTCGCTACGTGTCTGATCGAACTGGAATCATAGCTTTTGTCAACTTTCCTTTAATATGGCTGTTTGGCATGCGCAACAATTTTGCCATCTGGCTCACGGGATGGGACTTTGGCACTTACAACAGCTTTCACAGATGGACAGCCCGCATTGCGACAATACAGGCAATAGTGCATTCCCTTGGATATGGCATGATACTACATCGCCGTATGCTTTACCCGTCTCCTCCGTATTCTTTCTTTACTTGTATGCTGACGGTGTATAGAGGGTGGCTGGCCTGGCTTTTACACACAATTTCTCGAGCCGTACTGGCAGGCTGGTGTTTTGGTAAGCACGCCTCGAGCGACAGTAAACAAACACCTACTTACAACATGCAGGCTACAACACTCATGTGCCTACTAATACCACTGTCTAAGCCAATCATACGCAGACATCACTACGAAGCGTTTCTTGTCATGCACATTGGCTTGTCAGTCCTGCTACTGTTTTCCATGCTAGGGTGAGTGCGTCATCGGTGTGCGAAATGAGCAGGACTGAGCAAGCATCAAACTCACACAAGCGTAGCCATGTCTCCATTTTCGACGGCCGTTGGAACGCTTTTGTACGGATCCCAACCTATATATGGATATTCGATCGTATCATGAGAGCACTACGTTCCGCGGCTTTCAGCCCTCTGTCGTGGGGCAGCAAAGCGCGCGCATCATACTTTCCAGCCGCAGACATTGTGCAGGTGAGCGTGCCAGTGGAGTGGTACTCGCTACGTAAACCAAAGCCTGGCACATTCTTCTACTTGACCGTTCTATCGGACGTCAAGTCAAGATTGCAGAGCCACCCGTTTACAGTCGCGGCTGTGGTGACGAGACCTCCCGTTCAAGCGGAAGAACGAACAGCCTTGCTTGCTCCCACGCATCGCGTCGAGGAAAACGGCAAGACGCAGACGGCCACTGCATCAGCTTCGATTGAATTTTTAATCCGGCCGTATAATGGTTTTACCGCCCAGTTGCGAGAGCTGGCTCTGGATACAAAACAATTCAAGGTCCTCGTGGAAGGGCCCTACGGCACCAGCCATTCCCTCGACACCTACAGTCATGTCGTCTTTATCGTAGGAGGCACAGGCATCGTAACGCCCATTTCATACATGCCTCGTTTAATCGGGAACTCCAAACGCAAGCCGGTCGTGGATCTGCATTGGGCTGTTCGCGAACCTGCGTTTGCAAACATGGTTCTGGAGCAATACCTAGGTGATGCACTGAGAGCAGACAACATTGAAGTCACGCTACATGCCTCAATGTCTATCGATCTACAGCCACTCTTCTTGGAGTCTGTATCGCAGCACATGGGCCGGCCCGCCATCCCCGCCATCATAGCAGCCGCGGCGACGACTGCCGGACGAGGCCGTCTAGCAGTTGTGGCGTGTGGTCCGGAAGGCATGTTGGACGATGCTAGGCTTGGCGTCGTACGTGCGCTAAAGGAAACCACATGTACGATGGATTATTTCCAAGATAGCTTTGCCTGGTAGACGACGCATGTATCGGCGCCAGGGGGGACGCTTGGTTGGTTAGGTCGCGGCGTGCGGGCGTCCATCAGCCTCATGAGCAAACAATGCCGAATCAAATAGAAACGTCCAATATGACCGCCCAACGCTACAATTATGGTTTTGTCGTCATTTTCCTTCATCAAAATACAATCTCTATCCCAGAATGAGAAGCGGGCAAAGTCGCACACATAATCGCTCAGTGTTCAAGCGTAACGGGGCATGTAACGCAGACCAACACACTTGTCCGTGACAGCCTCTGATACCCACTCCGTCCCGATTTCGACTTCCAGACTAATCTCCCCCGTCATCGGTGTAGGTTTGGACACGGGGCATGGCGATCAGTGTTGCGGCAACGACTCGTACTGCTTCGTGAGCAGCGGCGGCGAGTCGCGCTGCTGCCCGCTGGGCTCCAACTGCGTCGCCGACTCGCCCTGCAACAGCAAGTCCTACTACTGCACCCGCACCGCCACCACCGCCTTATCACTGCCATCCGTCGCCGCCAATGCGACCGAAACGGGTTGCTGCGGCCGTCGCTGCCCGCGGCCGCAGTACTTTTTGTGCCCGGTCGAGCTTGGCGGCAACTGCTGCCCGTACGGCGCCGAGTGCCGCGCCGACGGGAGCTGTGTCGCGCCCGTGACATTGACGACGACGACGACAACAACAACAACATTCACAACGAGCAGCACGGTTCCGACGGCGCAATGCCCTAGCGGTGCGTGCGCGACAAGTGCGGCAGGGGGCGGTGGTTTGTCGCCGACAACAAAGGCGGGCATCGCCGTCACCGTCGTCGCCAGCACGGGCGTCGTGGTCGGCGCGCTGGCCTGGCTATGGCTGCTGCAGAAGAAGCGTAGCAAGGCCCGCGCGGTGTCCCGGGCCATCAGTGTGAGCGAGGTGCCCGGTGACGGCGTCGGCGAACCGCGAGGATGCAGTGGTGGTGCGGTGGCCGTGCCGGGCGTCGCGCGGGCCGTGCCGTCGCAGCCCAATACGCCGGGAGACATAACATCGCCCGTTGAGATTGACTCGTCTGTGCCAGAGGAGGACGCAGTAGAGATGGGCGACGCGCCGAGGGTCGAAAACGTTGAAATGTACGAGCTCGAGGCGACAGAAATCGGGCGGGACACGAGCTCGGATGAGGGGACGTCGGAGAAGGTGGCGGTCTAATATTTTCAATTCATGTCAAACCAATCTATTTACCAACAACTCCGAGCATATTCGTACATGATATTTGTTGACAAATGACATGACAAAGGAAAAAGAAGTGACCAAATCCAAGGAAAGCCGAATCAACCCAACTGAAAGAAATCATGAAAACTTCTTTACGAAGAAGCAATACATTTTAAAAGAGAACCAAACGCCAAAGGACTCAGTCTTGTCCAAATTCACTGAGCGCTTTGACCGAAAGTGCCAGCAGGTTCAAGAGCAGGCCCGAGCCAGCGGCGATTCACGCCACCACGCCTCCAAATGGCGCACAAGTGCGAAGATCCTTGACCAGATCCTCCACGTTGCTGAGATGTCTGCTCAGCAGCTGCTGCTTCTCCGGCGTCGACAGCGTTCCACCCATCTCGCCACGCCCGCGTTTGTGCGCCGCCGCCGCATCACCACCACCACCACCAAACGCGCTCGCGAGCTTGCTGGGACTGCGCTGGAGCATATCCGGCAGCGAATCGCGGCGGTCGGCGCGGGGAATCGAGGGCGTCTCGGGCATGAGGTAAAAGTAGAGAAACTCGACGAGCTTGAGCTTGACCTCGCGCGAGGTGGAGCGCGACTTGAAGAGCGAGGTGACGGTGAGCAGGCCGTCTAGACCCTCAAAGACGCGCGTGTTTTTCGGCATCTCAATCAGGGCGACGACGAGCGTGAGCAGCGTGGCGGACTGAATGGCTGGGCAGTTGAACGGCTCGAGGAGGTCGAGGAGGAGCTTTGGAAGGACTCGTATTAGTTTGGCAGACGATACTTTGACTCGGTCGGGACAAGGAAAACGAGTTTGCTTTTGTGCTTACATTCATGTTTTGCTCGCGCTGAAATAGGCCCTTGCTGGGCGGGTGCAGCAGCATCGCGCCCTGCAACAGGTCGAGCGCGCTGAGAATGAGCAGGTCGTTTTGGCCGTCGCTGCCCTTGGCCATGAGCCGGTCCAGCGTGCTGATGAGTCGTAGGCCGACGTTCCACTCGAAACCCTCCTGCAGCTTGAAGAATTCGCGAAACGCCGGGTCGTGGGAGAGCCGGCCAAGGTCCTTGCGCGGCGGCGGCGGCGACGTCGCGTCATCGTCGTCGCCTTCGTCACCCGTCATTGCCGTCGCGTCTTGGTCGGGCTTGCTTCCGTCGCGGGCAGCCGACGACAAGCAGATTTGCGCCAGCAGGCCTTCGACTTGGCGCAGACCTTTGCGGACTTTGGGGCCGTCGTAGGAGGAGAGGTTGTCGAATGCGAGAGAGAGTAGATTTTCCATTTTGGTCAAGTGTGTTTCCTGCTTGCTGATTTCGTCTTATTGGTATCGTGAATAGGCGTCGTTATTGTATGCGCAAGACAAGACGTTTTGGTCGGCCTGTTTACTTGATCGCAACTGTATCTGTTGTTTTCCGTGTAAGCACCGGTAGCGCCGTGGCGCAGTGCAGGAAGATGGTGTATCGTAGACGTGCAGAGTAGGATCAATACCAGTAAATATAACTCGATTGTGACTTGAGAATTAGCAAGAGAAGGTGAATAACAAAAATAGGACGTCGGTGTTGAAAAGACGGTTTGATCATCATGGCGAGTTGGTCTGGGGAGCGTTGCATGGCAATCATGGGGTTGTGTTGCCCCGGCAACCACAATGTGGGCCGCATTGCCCTCTACTGAATGGACTTGGCTAACTATTGCAAGCTGGACTGGCCAGAATTATTATAATTATTATCTGGACATTGCAATGCACGCCGAGAGACTCTGATCAATATCAGCAAGCCAAGTACGTTATCGCTTCAATGCGTTAGCCTTGCGAATGCAATCGCCATGTCCAACCACACTCTTGTTGTGCCCAAGCTTTCTCACATCCCAGTTGACATGGAAGCACAACTTTGACAAAGACGGGCTTATTTGAATCCTAAAAAACAAGATCCCACGTTGCCTAACTATCTAATTAAATTCTAAATAAC